>PVJD01002254.1:0-212133 GCA_004026545.1 Mormoops blainvillei
AAACAAAAGTTAAAAAAAAAAAGAACTCTTCTATCTCAAAAGACACAGATTTCCCAACTCTGAGGATGTGAATTGCAGCCAACTTATAAAGTCCTTTGAAATTAACAGGTTATATTAGCAAAGCTGAGACATCCTTATCTAAAAGTGAGCAAAACAGCCCTATTACAACCGAAAAATAAAACAAAAATACTTGTAAATAATGCTGTGGCCTGAGACAAAGAAAAACCAAGGTCTTTACCTATTGTCCCAGATTGAGCCCATTTTATTTTCATGAGGAACTTGGAATTGGGGCCAATAAGTCAGATTTTCTTGTACAACACACAACATGGGGGCTTTGGAGCTGTGGGCGCCCCGGATATTTACTAAGAAGCAGTGAAGGTTCAGGCATGAGATAAAAGCAATGGAGGTGCACAGAGAGAAGTGTAGTGGGGGTGGGAAGCGGACAAAGAAAGAGATCTCGGGATCTTTCTGGTTTCTGATTTCATCCCTGGTGAAGTCCAGCTGCCTCCCATTCTATGTGTCATGGGTACATACTGTTTTCAGAGCTGCCTTTTTCATGAGCCGCCTGGATTTGGGTTCTCTCACTTTCTACCAAGAACCCTAACTACAGCAAGTTTTAGGGAATGAGCCAGTAAGTAGAGAGGCTGTTTCTAAGCACAGAACACTGACACAAGACACCACTTCACTGACAACTCTCACTCTGTCCCAAGGGTGCTGACATACGGCACAAAGTTCTTGAACATCAAGTTATACCCCCGAGAAGTACACCAGACTGGACATGTTTTACCCTCGGAGGAGATGGAGGACAGACTTGAGCGGGCATCTCGAAGCAGCTGGGGAGTGTGACTCACTGCTCCATCACGCCGCTGCGCGCCTTGTAACCTGGAGCCAGCAGGACAGTCCCGGATTAAAATATCCTGCTAACGTGAGCCTGGATATTGCCGCAATGCTACCTTAAGAATTTATGCTCATTCTCACTCAGGGCAGCAGAGCTAAAACTGTGTTTCAGACTTGCTATTACCAGTGGTCCAGTGATGAGAAGATTTTACATGTGTCACAGATCCAAAGGGACAATGACTTTTCATCTGAATTCATAAAGCCCTAATAATGTTAACATCGAGTACCATGTTGTTAATTCCATGAAGTGTATAAGTAAAATTTTTTAAGTAGCTTACATTTTTCTAATTATATGACCATGAGCAAATTGCTTAAACCTTCTGGACCTCTATGTACTTATGATTATTGTAAATATTAAATAACTTTGCCAATATAAAGTGCTTAATGCAGTGCCTGGTTCATGATAAGTGGTGAATAATTACAAGCTATTATTATTTTTATTTATTTATTATTATTATTATTACTACTAGAAGTATCTAGCTGCCTCCATCACTGTCTTCATTCCAGATGAACTCCCCTTTCTCCAAATATATCTTAGATGCTACCCTGGCCATTAGAGATTCATCACTTTGGGTTACCAAATAATATCTACTGTAAGGTGGAAAATTCTAGTAGGAAATATGAAATACTACCTACTGGCCATTCCAGCCTTTCATAAAATAGTTTTCAAAGTAGATTCTTTCCTCCTAATGTATTTTAATGAAAAGAAGGGTGAAATTAACCATCCAACTCCTGAGAGAGGTACAGATTTGGAGGAGAGACATGGGAGTGGGCTGGTGCTACAAGGATCCCTAATTCTCTCCTCACCAGGCAATTGAGCCAGTCTCATCAGAGATACTCGGAGCTCCAGAATTTTAGAACACGTACCTCCTATCGGGTACATGGATTTTTTCTGCCATCTAGTGGTGTCATTGTTGAGGACAACAGTCTGTGTGAGCAAAGAAGGCATTGTACCTCCCTGGACAGTGGATAACCATTTTTGGTACCTCATATAAGTGGAATCATGACTTCACGGGTGTGAAACTATGTCCAAACTCATCAAATTTTATACATTAAATATGTACAGGCTTTGTATATCAATTACACCCTAATAAAGTCATTAAAACAGCACCACTCCCTGGCTCCCAGGCACCTTCTTCAGCTTACACTTTCAGGGGCTGCACCTGAGATCCTAAGTGAGGCAGGAAGAAAAGCAGAGGCTTGGATCTGCAGGGAGGATCAAGACCCAAACTGGCTGTTTGAAGACCAGTAGCTAAGCCACTGATTCTCTGGGTGGCCGGGCCTGTCACTTCTCTCTCCCAACCTCTTTTCTCACCTATCTCATGAATCACAATGGCTGGTCCCTGCTAGTTCTATTATTCAGGTGTTTTATGGCCCTTCGGATTGTAAATCTTTGTTTAAAGAATCATATACAGAGAAATTTTAATATTTAGAGGATTAACTAATTTACTATCCTTGAGGACAGCGATTTTCAACCTTTTCATCTTGTGGCACACGTAAACTAATTACTAACATTCTGCAGCACACCAAAAAAATGTAATCTTTGCCTATCTGACAAAAAAAATAGGTGTAATATTGATTCATTCACATTGGACAGCTATTGTTGTGTTGGCTGTTGTCATTTTTTAAATTCAGCACTCTGAGGGAAAAGAGGTCAGAGCCCATGACTAAATTGGTATTGCATGTCTTAAAACTTCCAGCGGCACACCGGTTAAAAATCACTATTTTAGGACAATAGTGATAAGGTGGATAAGTATAATGTTTCTGATATCATCTTCCTCTTGGGGAAGATTTTCCTTTTTAATTGCCATGTAAAGACTGTATGAATTATTGATTCATTTACTCTAAAGTCTGCAAGTTAAATGCAAACAACAGTGAGCAAGTGGCTGGTTTCTAATACTCAGATATTCCTTGATGAACGCTGGAAGTCTTTACTCGTAATAATGCACAGGTATTTATTCATCTGTTGGATTTATTTAACCTAGAATTTTTTCATTTGCCATGACACAGCCCTAGTTTAATCCCCTCCCCCCAAAAAAGAAGTACCATGTATTTTTTAACATTCTACTGCTTCTGAAATCTTTTCTTTCCCTTCATCATTATTTTACCCAATAATTAAGATAGAGGAACCTGAAAATAATTGACTACCTAAAGATCCCACTGGCTTCCCACGGCTGCCATCCTCCGGTTCGAACCTACACCATGCCATCAAAGCATCCCTTGATTGGGCCCTTTCAGGAGCATCTGTTTATTGCTGCCTTGACATCCCCATCGCCCAGCACCTGCAGCACCCTGAATTTTCTTTGGAAAAGGACTCCCTGCCATTGCCTGACTTGTCTCGACCTCACTTCCAAGGCCAGAGTGAACCTTTATTGCCTTAGGCCACTCTGCATGACCTCTCTTCTGGCCACAGTGATTGGTTCAGGAGTGGACACATGATCCAGTCTTAGTCAATGAGATTTCTGTGGAGACTTCTGAGAATTAGACTCCCTCTAACTCCTTCTCGATGTAAGGAGGATGTATGTATCCAAAGAAACTGATGGAGCCATCTTGGAATGACAGGGCTGAGACTACAAGAAATTGGAGTGAGCACCACAGGAGAAGAGCAAGAAATGGAGACAGTGAATCCTGGTCACATCATTGGAGCCCAGAATCAAGTCTCACCTGAAGCCACCATTGCCTTTTTCTTCTATTAACCAATACGGCACACTTATTTAAGGCCATTTGAATTGGTTTTCTGTCTTTTGAAGCAATAGTAATTAATAATAATAATAATAATAATAATAATAAGCATAATTCATATAGGCCCCGTGCAGGCTTTCCACATATTCTGCATTAGTCCTTATATATAGACCCTTGTCTTCCACTATGACCAGACTGAAGGAGAACATTCAGGCTAAAGGGACAGTGCAGGTGAAGGCCCAGCAGCTCTCATCAGGTTCTGGGGCTGCCGACTTGGTCATTAATGCTTAGACCTGAGCATAGAGAAGGCAGAGGCAAGGGTGACTCCAAGGGGACGGACTTGAGTCGCTTTGGGACCGCTACTGCCATGACTAAGAGAATAGATGAGTTTGGGGGAAAGGGACAAGGTTCCTGTAGGATGGTTTGACTTTGAGGAGAATTATCACTGCGCTGCAAAAGTCGCTGACTTTTCTCACTCATCTACCATCCCCAGGAAAGCGGCAGGTCCTTAAGGGTAGGGACTGCGTTCATCTTCGGCCTATGCCCCAGAAACCCCAAGGATTATCTGTTCAATTAACGAAGAAATAAATAACTGAAAGCTAAATCATCAAAAATAATTAGAGAACAATTAACTATACTCTGTGGGCCTGATGATGAAGTTTTTCAAAAGTTCTGTGGTGCCTGTTGGCAGGAACGACAGCCTGTCAGTGGAAGAGGCAGCACTGAGGCTGCGTCTTGAAAATGTAAGCGCGAGGAGGGGCGGAGCAGTCTAGGTGGGAGAGGAGCTCTCGAGCAAAGGTGTTCCTGCGCCCCTGTGCCACTGGGGTATACCACTATATTCTGCAGAATCACCGTCCTAAATAATTGGAGAGAGAGCTAGGGCGAAGCAACCATCAGGGGGCCCCTCACCTGACAACCGATGATCCATCCCAGTGGCCAGAGAAGTAAAGGATACTAGGAAGGGACTGTGCTTGCAGAAATAGGTCACAGAAAATTCAGCAAAAGGGGTGGGGGTGGTCATTGGAAGTTCCTCAGGCCGTCAGCAGAGTCGGGAGACTATCTGGTGTGTCCCAGTTGAAATCCAAGGAATAGGAAATGAGGCAGCTGGTGCTCCTGTTTTGCGCTTCTTCTGATCACACACAAGATGGAGAGAAAGAAGAGGGGACCTGGAAGTATCTGATAAACAAAATCCAGAAGCTAATTCCATTGTTTTCTTGTTCTTAGCCCTAACAGAATTTTTCCAGAGGAAAAGTTACACAGAAAATTTCTATTTAAAAAGAGGCAGAGTCTTAACTCCCGTAATTGTTTCCAATTTAAGGAAAACTCTTCAAAAGAAAAGTATTACTTCTGAGCTAGTTGTTTCATATGCATTTTAAAGAGAAAATATGGCACAAGCGAAAGCAGTTTCTGTCAGCTGGTGGGGATTTGCATGAGAATGATCAAAGGGGCCCTCTCCTCTCTCTTTTATCAGCCTCCTTTTAAAAGCCTCTCTGGGTGTAGGCGGTCACTCCTCCATCATAACTGTTTACACTTACAGGCGATATAACTCTCCTGGCTGGTTTTATGAATTTCTCAGCCATCCACAAGGAAGTACTTCGAAACATTAGAAAATCCATTCAAATCTTATTAACTGGCAGCAGGTGACTTGGAAATGATTTTGTGCCCCTTCTTGTTTTCTGATTTTTGAGGAGTGAAGCTGCTGACTTGCTTCATTGCTTCCACAGGGAGACAGATCTGGGATTCAGAGACCTATAAAAACAGGCACTCCCCATCAACATCATCATCATCATCATCATCATCATCATCATCATCGTTTTAATATGAATATTATATGGTTGAGCAGAGGTGGTTTGGAACAGTGGATAAAGCACAGAACCAGATGCCATGAAATCTGAGGTGCAAATTCCAGTTTGACTTGACTAAATAATTTAACCTTTCTAAGCTCTGTTTATCTTACCTCTAAAATAAGATAGCTATATCCACTCCAAAAGAGTGCTGAGGATTAAGCAAGATAATATACGAGGTCTGTCCAGAAGGTATTTTGCCATGTAATATGAAAAATAGACACATTTATTGAAGAAGATACAAGATACAAGAAAAATTACACATAGGACAATGACTTCAGTCCCCTTCAAAGTAGACATCTTGGGACCTCACACAGTTCTCCCATTTGCAGTCAGCTAGCTGCTCTTTGTAGTTTCCTGAATCTCATCAACAATCTGAGTCTCTTTCCCTTTCAAAAGTGATTTTAGTTTTAGGAAAAGCCAGAAGTTGCAGGGTGCCAAATCTGGGCTGTAGGTGGGTAGAGTCACCTAGGTAATTTGATGTTTCACCAAAAAAACTGCATGAGACGTGATGCACGAGCAGGTGCATTGTTGTGATGAAGCTGCCAATCACCAGTTGCCCACAGCTGTGGCCTTCTGAACCATCTGAATAGTTTCCATGGAGAAATGTTCAAGATTAACACAAAATTTTATGCAGATTTGTTGCTGTACTTGCTGTAGCATTTTGAATGTTACAGCCACACAGTACACATGCTCACTCAGTGATGTCTACCACACCCACCGACTAATACAGTGAAATCATCATTGTCCACATCTGCACATTCCAGTCCACTCTCCTTGGCCAGGTTACATTGATGTCGCACAAACCATTCTCATTAAACGGTTGGACTTTTTCCAAAAAACCTCATATATCAACTATTTCCTATAGGTGATACCCAGTATTGGTTCAATTAATTGATGGTGGAGGGGTACTGGTGGTAGTGATATTATTATTGATCTTTAAATATTAATTCAATAAAAGAAAACATTTAAGTGAAATAATCCATTACGAATTATCTATGATGCAGTGGTTACTGTAGGAATAATTAATATTATAAAATAAATAATATGAAATTGACATTTTAATGTTTTATTAGCTAATTAGTATATGCTCATTTTCAAATATATAAATGATATAGTTATTTAAAGTAGGAAATAAAAGTCCCTTATAATTTTATACTTTCCTGTTCTGAGATATGGTGGTTATCCTTTCAAATTTGTTTTTGTGTACATATACAAAATAGTGCTAGACATAATCAATAAAATATAATTTTTTTAAAAGGATTTGAAATAAGCTCATCCTGGATTTAGGGTGGGCTCTAAATCCAGTGATTGGTGTCCTTATAAGAGAAAGACTTAGGAAAGAGACAAGGGAAGGCCAGGCGCAGACAGAGGCAGGATTGGAATGATGCTGCCACAAGCTAAGGAATGCCGGGAGCCCCCAGCAGCTGGGGTAGGTGAGGAAGGATTCTCCCCTAGGGCCTTTGGAGGGAGTGTGACCCTGCTGACACCTTGATTTTGTACTTCTGGCCTCCTGTGAGAGGATAAATTTCTTTTATTTAGAATATATATATGTGCATATATTCTAAAAATATCTAAAATATATAAATATATATATTTGTGTGTGTGTGTGTGTGTGTGTAAAATGATTTTTCACTCAACAGTAAAACTTGATCTTGATGTGATTGTGGTCCATTTTATCTCCAGGGCTTTATCTTTGGGATAGATATACCCATTGGGGACCTTAGATTTTTGGTCCAGTTTGTACATCTATAGCAAATTAGGCTTTAAGATTACTCTAACAGAGGGGCTGTGAGTTGTCTAATATCAAATAATGTTGAAAAACATCAGTATTTCCTGTTGGGCTTCACTATAAAAGTAATGACTTTTGTTGAAGGATAATTTCAAAAAAATTAAAAACATGACTTTCATATAATATACAAGAAGGACATGGTAATGATTTAATTCAATTCATTAATAAATGAAGGAATCAATCTGATGATAACCTGGTTCAATGTAGAATTCAAGGAACATAAATTTAAGTAGTCATTCAAAGGAATGCTGAAATGAATTTGTTAGTAGATATGAAACTGCTTAATGCTCTTCAAGTTCCCTGAAACCTTTGGATTTTAGATTTCTGATCAGCCTAAATCTGACCAGAAATCTAAAACTTAACATATAAAATCATAGTATCCATGATCCCATCAAATAATAAAGAATAAAATTAAACACGGATGCATTCTCTTAAATAAGAAGAGAATATTCTATTAGTTAAATAATCCTTGGATGAGACCTTTTAAGAATGACCTAGTATGACTTTGAAAGAACATGCTGTCATCTTTTGTTTTATTTCTAAGTTTTAGATGTTAATTATTCTCAATACTTATTTAAGCTTGTTCTTGGTTCTTATGGTCATGGTGTCCCTATTATCTTTTGACCCACAAAATCTTTTTACCTCCTGTGTCTCTAATTTCCTTTCATGTCTTTCAGAATATAAAAAATAACTTTTATAAGGAAACAAGGTCTTAAATTTTTTACCTTTTTAAAAAAAAATTGTAATAGATATGTACAATGCCTATGGGAAGATTGGTTCCTTGTCACCAACTTGGTCAATTTTATCTCCCATTCTAGAGCAGATTCCACCAAAATGTAGCAATGAACTATTAATTACTACTTTTTGCATATTTCTCTAAATTTCAAGCTTAGAATAAATTCTCTTGTGTTCTCTCCTACCCCCAAGACCATATAAAGTGCCTCTTACGTGTCCTAATGCACTTAGTCACATTATTGTGATACACTTTCTACCTCCCACCTCCAGCACACCCTTCTATTAACTTGGAGTCCTTAAGGGGAAAGATTGCCTTTGTCCCGTTTCCCCAGGGCCTGGCTTATGTTAGATACTCAATAAGTAACACGTGTATCAGTGGACACTATTCTTATGATCAATGAAGCAAATGTAAAAACAAAAATTAAAAATAAATCCAAAACTTTCTTATCTCTCTCTCCCAGGTTTGTTTTAGTTATCCTACCAAACTTTGTCACTTAACTTTGTGACTTAAATAAGACTCTCCATTCTTTAACATATGAATTGGTACTTTCCTTTACTCAGATTAATTACCCGTCTTTAGGTAACATAGCAAAACGGTCAAATTCTGAGTTTCCCAATTCAAAGTAGCATTTAGGTGTTCCAAACCAGCTTTAGTGAATGCTAACAGAGGTTTAATTTTGCTATTTATCAATAGATATGAAAGAGATTTTCCCCTCTAACAGCTGAAAATCATTTAGCAGAGCATTCTAATGTCTTGGAAAAGAACTGAAACAAAAACAGTCCCTTATTAAAAGCAATTTCATGGTGAAATTAAGACTAGTTCTTGATACCAAGACTAGTGGATAAAACATTACATGCTACACTGACAAGTTGGTGTGTATTACCCAACCAGGATGACACATGCCGTGGCTATCTTTGCTGCATGATTCATGGCAGATGAGGACAAGTAGTGATAGATCATGATTAGATAATACTTGCTACACCTATGAGATGATCAAGGACCAAGGATCATTAAGTGAGTCAGGAATAATACTTACAACACTGGGCAATCTCACATGGCCATGATGAGAACTGAAAGGTGCTAGAGAGTTGAAGAAGCAAAAAGCTACCCTTCCCCTATTATTGTTAATGTCCGGGTGGTCAACATAGTGAGAGCTCAGTAAATTCCTGTTAATGTTCTGCCCTCTCCCCTACTATCTAAGGCCTTGTCCCCATTCCGTCTGTGAGGTCTTCTCCACACACACTGACCAAGCAAGAAGCGGCACTGTGTCTGGGGGAGCTGGGAAAATCCAAAGCAGGCTCTCCTGTTCCTTTTATAGGAATCATTCAGTGCTATGGTATTAAGTACTTAATAACCAACGCTTGTGGAAGTGGACAGCCCTGATTTTTCTTATTTGCCAGTTTCCGTGTTATAAATACTTTCATCATCCCATCACCAATTTCAAACTACCAACATGATTTTGGTGAATTATATTCTATAAGAGTAAGTGAATTATGTATATATTAGATATTTCAGCGTCCCCCTTAAGGACCTTATACATAAATTGAAATGACTGAGTATTTAGAAGACATGACTAATACTATGAACCAGCACGACCGACTGAATGATAACAGATCATTCCACCAAGCAACAGTGGCATACTAATTCATTGTAACATTTTGCAGTTACAGATACAGATAATCTGTATCTCCAATACAGTAAATTTTAATTATTTAAAAGGATTCAAGTCATATGGACTATGTTCTCTGGTGACAGAAGATTAAATTGATAATGCAAGTTATTTGGAAATTTACAGATATTTAGAAATTATCCATATTTCAGAATAATCCATGGGCCAAAGAAGAAATCACAGAGGAAATTAGAATATGTTTTGAATTGAATAAAAATTAAAATGAAAAATTTTAAAATTTGTGCAACAGAGTTAGACCAGTGTTTAAAGAATAATTTATAGTTCAACATGCTTATATTAGAAAAAGAAGAAACATCTAACATCAACAACCTAAGCTTCTACCTTAATATGTTGGAAAAGAATTTCATATTATATTAAAACTCAAGAGAAGAAAGGAAATAAATATGAGTGAAAATCAATAGAAAAATAGAGAATATCAGTTAAAGCAAAAGGTTGTTTTTTGAAAAGGTCAATCAAATTGATAACCCAGTAGGTATATTAATCAAGGAAAAATGAGAGAATGTGCAGATTACCATTATCTAGAATAATAAAAAAACATTGTCGCATATATCTTATGTACATAAAAGTAGAATAAAGGAGTATTATAAAGAACTTTATGCTAATACATTTGAAAGCTTAGGTGAATTGCAATATATAAAAATTTCCAAAATGCATGCAAGAATAAATAGAAAATTTCAATAGCACTGTAACAATTACAGGAATTGACTTTGCATACTGAATTTTTCTTGTAATCTAAATAAACTTCACTGGTTAATTCTAACCTTTAAGGAAAAAATAATAATGCATTCATTCATAAATTCTTCAAGAAAATGGAAGATAAATAAATCTTTTCTAAAGTATCTTACCAGCACAAACTTATCCTGACACTAAAATCAAAGATAATACCAAAAAATTACTATCTAACATTAACATTCCTCATGAACATAACACACAAATTCCACAAGGAAACATTAGCCAATAAAATCCAGCAATACATGACTGATTGGCACTTTGGCACCAAAAGCAAAGTTGATTTATCTCTAGAAAAGCCAAATAATGTAAATTACTACATTAACCAAACAAATTGTTGAAGAAAACCTATTTAATTATATAAGTAGATGCAGAAAGAAGTACCTGGCAAATTCAACAATTATTCTTGACAGGAAGATACGATAATTAATGTATTAAATAATGTACAATAACCCTCCACAACCATCATACTTAATTGTGAAAGACTGAATGACTTCTCCTTAACATTAGCAACAGGGTAAAGACCTGTGCCCTCGTCCCTTTATTCTTCATTGTGGCAAAAGTTTTAGTCAGTACATAGGGCAGTTGAAAGGAATAAAAGTCATAGTGATTGGAATGGAAGAAGAAAAACTGTCTTTATTCACAGATCACATAATCTCATATGTAAAAGTTCTTAAGAAATCTAAAGAGAAGCTATTATACCAACAAGTTAATTTAGCCAGGTTGTGGGGACAAGGACAATGTACAAAATTCACTTATATTTCTGTATGTCAGAAACCATTACAAATTGAAATAAAAAATTAATACCTACTCTAGTAGCATAAAAATAAGATATTGTTAAGAACAAATTTAACAGAATATGTGCCAGATTCACGCCACGGTACACACCGAACACTGCAGAGAGAGGTGTAAAATGGTCTGATACGTGGGGAGACACAAAATGCTCATGAATTGGAAGACTCAGTATCGGTGTCAGTTCTCCTTAAAATCATCTCTAGATTAAAATCAATCCCAGTCAAAAGCCCATTATGCATTTGTATAGATGCTGATAAGGAGTATCTTAAATACATGTAATGGAAATAGACAAGATAGCTTTGGAAAAGAATACATTTGAAAGAATTACGCTACCAAATTTGAAGTATATCATAAAGCTACAGTAACAAAATACAGTATTATTGGGAGAACAAATATATAGATAATGGAAGAAAATATCCAGAACCAAACCTGAATGTGTAAAGTGAGTTGATTCTCAACAAAGAGGCCAAGGTAATAAAATGAAAAAGGGCCTTTTCAAGAAATTATGTCAGAACAATAGATGTTATATAGAAAATAATTAACTTTGATTTGGTCCCCAGATTATACACAGAAATTAACTTGAAATGGGTCATAGACCAAGGATAAAAGTTTATGCCTACAACTTCTAGAGGAAAACAGAACATTTTTGCAAGCCTGGCATAAGAATTCCTATGCTGGACAAAAAAAGAAGCATGATGGGTTTTAAAAATGACTTTTACTTCATTAAAAGGAAATACTTATTTTATTCAAAAGATACTGTGAGGAAAGAAAACAAGTCAGACTAAGAGAAAATAGTGAACATTTCATGCAGCGAAGTTGAAAAATAAAACAATTACTCCTGATTATCCCTTTCTTGAAATACAGCAGCGTGACTCCATTTGCCTGGAATAAGCATTCCAGTAAAGAGCCTCACAAACAGCATGGGGTGGGGTGTGTCTGGCGGAGCCCCATTTCTGTGTTCCTGGGTGGCAAGAGTGGGTGTGTGTGTGTGTGTGTGTGTGTGTTTGTCTACTCCTATGGTAATCAAAATAAATAATGTCCCTCCAAAGATAACCACATCTTTATCCTTGGAATCTGCAAATGTTACGTTAAATGACAAGGAGGATTAAAGTTGCAGGTGGAATGAGAGTTGCTAATCAGCCAACTTAAAAATAAAGAGGTTATTCTGGCTTACCGGAGTGGAGCCAGTGTAATCACAAAGATCCTTAAATGTACAATGGAGAGGCAGCGTCATATATGTGATGTAAGGCTTGACTAGCCAGCCATTGCTGGCTTTGGAGAGGGAAAAATATTGGAGATGAAATATTGGAGCCACCTCTAGCAGTGGGAAAAAGCAAAGCCTGCAAAAGAAAAAATTCTTCTCTAGAAAAATATTAAAACACCTAAAACATACTCAATTATTTTTTTTCCTTCATATTCAATTTATTGGGGTGACACAGGTTAACAAAATTATGTAGGTTTACGGTGCACAATTCCACAACACATCATCTGTTCACTGTGTTGTGCGTTCACCCCAAGGCTCCTTCCATCACTATTTATCCTCCCTTACCCTCCTCCCCCTCTCCCCTCTTGGCAATCACTGCACTGCTGTCTGTGTCCGAGTTTTTTCTTTTTTTCTTTTTTTTGCTAAATCCCTCCACCCTCCCCACCCAGTCCCCATCCCCTCCCCACAAAGTGGTATTGATGAAGGAATGCACAAATAGACTAATTGAATAGAATATCATTATACAGTCTCAAGTGAATAAAGAATTCAGTTTATGATAAAGGTGACATCCAAGTAAGTATGGAAAAATATCTTTGTAATAGAGGTATTGGGTTAATTGGATGTACAGGAGGACAGAAATAAAATTGTGTCAATGAATCACACTGATATTAGGAGAAATTCCAAATGGGTTAGAGATCTAAATATAGAAAGTGAAATTATGCAAAAATGGAAGAAATCATGGGTAAAATCCTCTAATTTCTGTTAGTAAGGGAAACCTTTGCTAACTATGACTAAAACTCCAGAAGCAGTTAATCAAAACATTGTTAAACTGGTTATATTAAATAATTTTTAAAACTCAATTGGAGTAAAATGTTATATGGGAAAAATATTTGCAATCATACCATGAAGAGTTCATATGTTTAATATGTAGTTTCTAAGACTAGAGAAAATATCAATCAACCCTATAGAAAAAAATAGGACAAGATATGGACAAGTCAGAAAAAGATGCAAATGGTCCTTAACCCAATCCTATTTCTAGAAATCACTTCTAAAATCACATTTTCAATATAAGGAAAGATGGGTTCCCATGCTTAGTCACTGAAGTGCCATCTGTAAGGGCAAACAGCAGGAAACTAATGAAAGGACCGATACTTTGGGACCGACTGGGTGCCAGGGCGCGGCATGGAGCACTGTCCGACTGTCTGAAGAGGGAGGAATATATACTGTGGTCATGCCGTCTTAGCGCACGCTATAAAACACAAGTGGCAAAATAACGAATGTTTATGTATATGGTGTGCTGCGATTTTCTGTAAGGGAGAGGTTGAATCTGCTTATAGATTTTTCCATTAAAAAAGCAATGGGAGGATAAAGCATAATACAATAAACGGAAG
This sequence comes from Mormoops blainvillei, assembly GCA_004026545.1. Taxonomy (NCBI): domain Eukaryota; kingdom Metazoa; phylum Chordata; class Mammalia; order Chiroptera; family Mormoopidae; genus Mormoops; species Mormoops blainvillei. The sequence continues at coordinate 13,761 of PVJD01002254.1, forward strand.
CCTGGGGGGGGTGGCAGAGATAGAGGCAGGGGAGCAGGGATAGCTGTTGGGTGACTGAATAAACCTTGTTTTTGTAAATCTGGTGTTGGGGTGATTTTGTTTTCTCAAAATCCTAATGCAAATTCAAATGGTATAAAGGCCCTAAATATATTTTTTAAAAATAAAACTAAGAAGTTTGTTATTATCCTAGGGCTGCCATAACAATGTACCGCAGACTGGGTGGTCTGAACAACAAGAAATTTATGTCCTTACAGTTCTGGAGGCTGGAAGTCCAAGATCAAGGTTGTTTTTTTCTGAGCACCTCCTCTGTTCAAAAATCACCTTCCTCTCCTTGAATCTTCACATGAGCTTCCCTGTATGGGCATCTGCGTTCTAATTCCCTCTTCATATAAGGATGAGTCATGCTGGATGAGGACCCCACCTAATGACCTCATTTTACCTTAATTCCTCCTTTAAAGGCCCTGTCTCTAAACAGTCACATTCTGAGGGACTGGGGGTTAAGACTTCAACCTATAAATTTTAGGGAGGCACAGTTGAGCCCCTAGGATTATCCAGGAATAGGTGGAGTTGCTGGCCCTTCGAATAATCATACAGAGAAAAATTCCAAGTGACAAGTGTACCCATCAGTCAGGCCATACCTGCCTGGTTGATATGCTTGAAAGATGAAAAGAAAATGCAGATGAGGGAGGAATGGTTCTGAGTGATTGGTGCACCCAGCGATCAGATTGTGCCTCCCAGGTAGATAAGCCCCAGAGCGAAAAGGAAATTCAGAAGACTATTTTCCTTTTGCGGTGCTAGGTATCCTGTAGAAGCCGTGATACACCTTGGCTTGGCCTGACAGAAGTAAGACATTTTAGAGGTGGGGCACAGACTTCGTGCATGTGGTCCACAAGATCATGGGTGCTTGTCTCAGTCTTTCTAGGTCTCTGGAAATTGAGAGGAAGGCAGTCCTCCAGAGCCAGCTCAGTTTCTAGCTGTAGGCGGATGGGGGATCTGGGCTGGAAAAAGTTCATGATTTAACACATGCCCTGTGTTCCCCAGGTCCCGCCATGGATCCCTCATTCCTGCTGGCCTTGCCCTTGCTCCTGGCTCTGTCGACACCTTGCAGCGCTTGTCAGTGTAAACTTCAGCACCCTCAGACATATTACTGCACGTCAGACATTGGTGAGTCCAGAGAAACACCAGGGGGAGTCTCCACTAAGAAGGTCTCAACCATGGGGTAGAAAAATGCAGAGGTCGGGAGCTCTTTTGATCTGTACAACGTCTCTGGGAGATTTAGGATAGACAAAACTTAAACCAGTGAGCCTGTGGGCTCCTGACCTGTTTCTTCTCCCAGTCATAGTAGCTGATATTCTAGGACCAGGAAATAACACTACGCTAAAACGAAGTTTCAAAGTCAGCATCACTAAGGTAAACGCAAAGCCTCCTTCCTTCCTAAGCCCTTCCTTCAAAATAAACTAGACTTCTCCAATCTGCTTGGGCTGAGGGGGTTGGATGGTTTCTGGAGCCCAGCAACTTCGAGGAAAACCTAAGGTCTTAGCCTCTCTTCCCCTCCCGTCATAGATACTGAAAGCTCCCAGGCACTTCCCACAAATCCATAGTGTCTACACACCTAAGCATCAGGATGACTGTGGTTTTGAGCTGACGACTGCCCAACAATCACAGCTACTTATTGCAGGTGAGCACCCCTCTCCACATACAGCCACTCAACCTTGCCGCCTTCCCCTGAAAGGACCAGTCGACTTCTGCAACTCGTTTTGGGGAGGCCCAAGGGCCGCTTCTCCTTAATCTGACAGACACTTCCTAGGAAAATGCTGGGCCATGATTCATGGCTCACTGTACAAGCCTGCAGGTTTCCAGACTCTCCGGGGCTGACTGCCTAAGGACCACAGCATGTCCTTCCCAGGGGCCAGCCGTACATGCTGTGCTGGCTCTCAGGCCATGTTCTCTGATCACTGTAGGCTATCTGAGGGCAGGAAGATTGAACTTCACGAGATGCCATCTGGCATATGTCTGGCAAAGGCTCACCAGAGAGCAAAAAATAGGTTTCGAGGCAGCATACAGAGCAGGCTGCAAATGTCAAGTGAGTAGCCTCCGGGGTATTGTTTTCTCTGCAGCCCACGCTCTCGTCCTTGTCCCCCTTCCTTGTTCTAGGAGCTTTCTCTTTGTCATCTCCCTCTCTGGATGACCCCGACCTCCTCCCTTGTTTCCTTACTGTTCTCTGTCCCCTATCACATTCCCTTTAGCGTCTCCCTATATTCAGACCCCCTTCACCCTTGTCTTTTTAGGATGGGGGTGTGTGAACAACGGGTGGGGAGGGCATGGCAACAAGTCCTGCATCTCCCCCCACCTCTAGGTCCAGCCCTGCCTCCTCTGCTCGCTCGGCTGCCCTGAACCTGAGCTCACACATTGTGTGTGGAAACAGAGTGATTGTGACTACAACACATGGAACGGAAACCACTCCTCATACTCCATGTGTGTCCCCTCCACATCTGGTCGCTGTGGTTGGACCGACATCCTGAACTACCAAACCTCAACTCCAGCAACTTCTTCAATAACCACTCCTATGGTTTTGCATTAGAGTTTTAATATTTTGTTTCTTGACCTGGCTAATGTTAACAGAACTGCGTTAGTTTTGTACACATTCATTGAGTTGTACACTTAAGTTTTGATTACTTTCTGCCAGCAGTGTATGCATCAATAAAATATACAAAAATAAATGAATCCCAAGCTGACAGTCTGTGACCAATTTCCTTTTATTACCTCAATTCTTCAATCATATTTTATTTCTATTCATCCAGCAACAGCACACCTGGCCCTAATCCTTCTCATTCCAAAGTTCCTGCATTTCCTCATCCCACCAACAGCAAGGGCCCTGGGCTCAGACAAAAGGATAAATCCTGGAAAACTAGGGTCAGGATCCATCTGACATGCCCTAAACCTTCCCCAGGTGTTTGCAGGGCCAAAAATCAGTGGATGAGGGCAAAAGAACAGTCCTTGTTCCCACAGAATCAAGACTGCTTTGCAAATATAAAAATCATTCCTTGTCATATTAAAGTCCTGAGAATAAAATATAAACCTTTTAAACTTTTATAAGAACACAAAAGGGGATATTTTTAGGACATCGATGCACAAAAGGCACAAAATATGAAGAAAAATATTGTCAAATTTGACTACTTTAAAATAAAACATCTTTCCAAAAATAAAGTACCATAAAGTAAAAATATAAGATGCAGACATAGGTTGGAATTGTAGAGGATTTACAACTTTATGGTTAAAGTGAGGCCTGGACAATGAAAATTTTGGGAAATTGCTTGAAGTTTTCCATTGAATGTAATAAAAAATGCTCCAGTCCTTTCAAAAACAATCTCTTCTCCCTTTATTTTATTTAATTGTGTTTTTTAATTTTGGATTTAAAACGAGGTGCCAAGATGGTACAGGGCAGTCATGTACAGGAGGTCCCTGACTTACAATGGTTCAACTCATTCTCAATATGACGATGACACAAAAGCACTAGGTTTTCAAAAGAAACCATATTTCCAATTTCAAATTTTGATCTTTCCCTGTGTAGCAATGTGTGACACGATCTTCTGTCATGACGCTGGGCAGTGGCAGCAAACTCCAGCTGTCAGTCAGCCACGTGACCATGGGGGTAAACAACCCATACACTGCCGTGTATTCATCGTGTTAACTCATTTTGCCCAACTGTAGGCTAATGTAAGTGTCCTGAGCAAGCTGACAGCCAGCTAAGGGGGGCTATGCTGTTCGGTAGGTTAGGCGTATTAAATGCACTTTCGATATATTATACGGTAACCCTTTGTAGGTCAAGCAGCATCTGTATTTCCTTCACCTAATTGGTCCTAGTGATAACACTGTAGGTATCTACAGGATGTTTGTGAAAACCAAGAAATTTAATGAGGACGATACTATTAACTAAATGACATGCTATTCCCATTCCTACAGCTTTTCCTTTTTTCTGTGCCAGCATCCAATCCAGGACACAGCAAAGAGTAGTCACTTTGACTCCTCAGCCTTCTGTGTGCTGTGACAACTACTTCGTTTCACTTTGTTTTTGACCGCCTGGCAATATTTAAGAGTGCCGGACAGGTGTTCTGTAGACTGTTCCTCAGCGTGGGTTTGCCTCTCCTTTCCCGATTAGACTGACTGTCGACTTTGGGGAAGAAGGCCACAAAGAGGAAGTGCATTTCTCACTGCCCCACATCACGACGGCATAGCACGGACACTGGTTCGCAGGTGGTGTTAGCGTCCCTTACGTGGTCCAAGTGGTGTCTGCAAGGCTTCCCCACTGTAAGGCCTCTGCTTTTCCTTTGCTGTTCTCTAGTGACCATGTCCTCATTTTTTTTTTTTTTTTTTTATTACGCAGTGAAATTTAGAAACCCACACCTGGACTCTGGGTTTTTCATCGCTGTGGGGTGCCACTGCTTCCGGGTCCTCTCTGTAGATGGAACTAGGCAGCATGTACGTGTTTACTAATTCGTGTACATACCCATAGTTATAGCTATTCCTCCGTCTCTCTCGACGTATATTAAAATTAGTATGAGTTCATACTACCTTCAATTATGCAATAGTACAGGGTTTATTCCAGGCCTCCATCATTGATTCTTTGTACCTTTTTTCCTCTGACAATAATAAATTTGACTTCCATTTTATATAATTTATTCACTTATTTTTTTCAACCCTAATATACACTTTTGGCATACTTGTTTAAAATTAATTTTCAGAATGTGTGCAATGTAGTATATTTTATACCATTTTTCTCCACAATTTCAAGTGTGAAAATGTCAGTAGATCATGTTTAATGTGCATACAAGAGAGCTTTAATAGTGGAATAAATAATGTCCTATTGTTCTGATCAGAGGATGAATTAATTACCCTAGGCCTTAATTTACCAATGGCTTCAACCTATACCCAAATATATTTTATTGTAGGCTTAATGTCATTGAAGTGAAAACTGCATGCAATGCTCACCCAGGTAAAATGTACTCTTCTCTCAGCTGACAAAGCTATGAACAATGGCTTTTAAGAACACTTGGATGGGGTTTTAATCTTTTCACAATACTATATGCCCCCTCTTTATTCCCAATAGTGTGGTGCCTATATTTTCTCTTTTCTGTTTAGCGTTTTTTCTTTCCCATCTTTAGTTTGACCAAGGGTGGTTCTTAAATATGAACTTCACCTTATCCTAAGTCCAAACTTTCTCCTTCAATGGATTTTTTTCCCTGTTTTACCTTTATTGTGAACTACGAACTCAGGCCCAGTGCAGACTTACACTCTAATTCTACATGGTGAATTACTACTTCCAACTCTCTGCTAGGGACAGTGAGGATCCTGCGACTAGGCAGAGAAGGAAACTCATCTTTTCAAAAAGATCAAACACAGAGGAAATGAGCCTGGACAATGGGTGATACCATGGGGTTCAAGTACACAGTCTCAGTAGTGAGGACTCATTTCCCTTTGAATTTTTGGTCCAACATCTGGGAGGAGGATTCCTAAGAATGACATTTCCCAACGCTTACCCCCCAAGGGCTTTTTCCCACCTATAGATACCTTGCCAGTTTCAAAAGGCTTTTCGCATGCATGTCATGGTCCACACCCAAGGCTACTGAGGGGTGGGGACAAGGGGACAGGAGAAGGGGAAGGTGTTCAGCCCTGCCCTCACTAACCGAACACATCGATTGCTTCCTACTGCACATGAGATGAAGATAAAAATTCTTACTAAGGTCCTTGAGACTCTTTTAAATTTATCAATTTAAAAAAAAACAAAAAAAAACACCAAAGCCTCCATGGACAAATGTATGTGTTTCTCAAGGACTCAGTTCCATCAGGCTTGACAACTCATATTACTCCTCTCAACAGAATCCAGGTCCAGAGGCTGTACACAGAACACCCGTCACAAGGTGCTGACAGATGTGAGGAGGTCAGCGTGGAATCTGTGAAGGCCTTATTTGAGTTCTATCGAAGTGACTGTTCACAGAGTATACATAGGTGCTTGGTTAGGTAAATTATACTCCTTGAATACAGGGCAGGATCAATCTTAACTATATGACTGTATGAGAGTGAGGAAGCAGTGACCACCCATCTCTAGGGGAGTCTCCCTGGAGGGTGCACAAAGCAGACAAAGATTAGCACATCTCATTGTGTGCCCTGTCCCAGGTAGGCGACAGGAAAAAAGGGTGTCAGGAGATGAGGGGCCGGAAGAGAGTCCTTGAGCAGCGAGAAGGCGCATGGAGCAGCGGAAGGGAAGAAAAAGACTGCAGGTGGTGCAAACAGTAGAAAGCAGAAGCAGGTAGAAAGGGCAGAGCACAGGGAAGATCAGGAGGCTCATCTAGTGGGAAGAAAAGGCAAAAACAGAGAAAACACACAACAGGGGAAAGAGGGGAGAAGAGAAGAGGGAGAGGGAGTGAGGTACAGTGGGAGGGAGGAAGCAGCAGGTCCTGGGCTGAAAGCGCAGCTGGAAGGTCATTCATGTCAGAATGACCTTTCGTCCTATAGATTTCAGGATGCCTCCTTTCCCCTCCTTGTTGTACCCTTTTCCATATTCCATGTTACTTCTATTCAGTTTTAATTTATTGTTAGTCCGAGCTGCTCATGAGAACAGAAGTCAGGCTCGGAAGGTCAGCACACTGTGTGAACGCTGTGGTTTAAATAAGTCCAGCCCCAGGATACCCTGGGCACGGGCCCAAATCAGCCACGGAAGGGCAGTCGCGGGAGCACCATGTCCTAAGTTACTCAGGAGAGACAATGACTGTGTTCTGTTGGCCAAAACTGAGGGTTTCATGCAGGGGGTCAGAGAAGGCAAAGGGTTGGGGGTATGTGATCTCACCCTGGGTGAGTTATGTTTTGCTGAAATTATCCACACATGAATGTAATTATAATATTTTCCCTCATCTTTTATGTAAGTAAATTCAAATTTCTCCCGGGAGAGTTGATCCTCTGTGGAGGAATGAGGAAAATGGCTGGGCACTCAGGAACATGGGGTAGGGGTCTGCAGTGTTGGTGTTTAACCAACTTCTCACGGGGAGACATGTCTGGGGAAGAGCTGGTAGGGTTATCCTGGAGATGTGATCTTTTAGAGCTGCATTTTCCTGTAGACATGGCCTGGCCCTAGAATAACGCAACAATTATTGAGAGGAGGGAAAGAGTGTGCATGGGACCCCCAGTGTTTAGGTATTCAAGATGCCACTTATGTGCCTCCAGTTCAGTCTCAAAATGACAAAATATGCAGCCCTACTGCACCCATAGTCAAGGTCCTCACCCTCCACCAGAGAAGGGAGAATTCTTACCCCTTTTAAACACATGGTGAGACACCACGGTGAGGGATTCTGCATTCCTAACAGACTCGAAAGCATCTAAGTAAACAAACCAGTGGTGTCACAGTGTACAACAGTGGGCCTGCTGACACATGGTGATGAGAGTCAGGAGGAGGATGCAAAGGCCACCAGGAGGGTGGGAGCCAGATGGGATCCTGGGGAACAGGAAGGATTTAGGAAAAGACCATCTTACAATTCCTCTGCCTTTAATGATAAAGTACTGTAATATTGACAAAATGTGGATAAGTAATATTAGTGACTTGTGATAAGGATTCCTTTAGTCACTATGAGAAACGTAGAGGTTAAGTAAATGGAACCTGGACTCAAGGTGTTTGGGTTCAAATCCAAGTTGTGTTAATTCCTGGCTGTAGTACCTCAAGGCAGCTGGTTCAATAGCTCTTTGCCTCAGATTCCTCAACTGTGACGTGTAGATAATTACAGAACTTCTCTTACAGAACAACTGCCAAGATTAAATATTTAATCCATGGAATACACTTGAAGTATTACCTGAAGTCAAGTAAGCACTCAATAAATTTTGATTTGCATTGTGTACTCCATGGTTAGTAGTTATTATTACCAGTACTCTAGCAAGAATGAACACTGCTTTAATAAAAAAAGGACCTACCTCTTGTAAGCATCACAATACTCATAAAAATATGTGTTTATACCCTAATTTGCAAGTATCTTTTCATTCCCAATTGCAGTATTAATTTCAATTATACTTTAATATGAAGGAAAAAAACAACATCGGTGATGCATCATGATGATCTCAGTTTCATTTGGATTAAGAGGGGACAACAGGATTCGTCAGGACAGTGCTAATCATGATTACAGGGTTATATTGATGTGAACTAATAATGTACTGAAATTATGTTCAAATTTCCCTGCCTGCCTGATTTTTAAATAATTGAATTATAATGTGGATAACACACACACACACACGCGCACCCCCAATAGTGTTTGGTGGTCACACCTTTTAATTCATGGGTAGCTCTCCTTTTTTACTTCCTTGAAATTCTTTAAAATAATTTTTCTAATTTTTCAATTATAGTTGGCATGCACTATTATATTCATTTCAGGTGTACAACGTTGTGATTAGATATTTATATATCTTACGAAGTGATCACCCCAATAAGTCTAGTACCTGACACCATACATAGCTATTATAATATTATTGACTATATTTTATATGATGCACTGTATCATATTCACTAATTTTATAACTGCCAATTTGTACTTCTTAACCCCTTCCCATTTTCACCCAGCCAAACAACCCCCCTCCTATCTGGTAACCATAAATTTGTTCTCTGCATCTAGGAGTCTGTTTCTGTTTTGTTTGGTCATTTATTTTGTTCTTTAGATTATACATGTAAGTGAAATCACATGCTATTTGCCTTCTTCTGTCTGACTTATTCCACTAACGCCCTCTAGGTCCATCTATATTATCACAAATGGCAAGCTTTCATTCTTTTTTATGCCCAAGCAATATTTCATTGCATATATGTACCGCTTCTATTCCATCCATTTATCTATTGATGGACACTTGGGTTGCTTCCATATCTTGGCTATTGTAAATAAGGCTGCAGTGAACTTGGAAGTGCATACATCCTTTGGGGAGTGCATATATCTTTTTGTACTAGTGTTTTGGATTTCTTCAGACAAATACCTAGAAGTAGAATTAGTGGGTCATATGGTAGTTTTATTTCTAACTTTTTGAGGAAGCTCCATACTGTTTTTCATAGTGGCTGCACCATTTTACAGTTCTGCCAACAGTGTATAAGGGCTCCCCTTTCTCCATATCCTCGCCATCGCTTGTTGTTTGTTGATTTATTGATGATAGCCATACTGACCGGCATGAGATAGTATCTCATTGTGGTTTTAATTTGCATCTCTCTGATGATTAGTGACATTGAGCATCTTTTCATGTCTGTTGACCATCTGTATGTCCTCTTTGGAGAAATGTCTATTCAGGTCCTCTGCCCATTTTTTAATTGGATTGTTTGAGGGCTTTTTGGTATAAAGTCGTATGAGTTCCTTATGTTTTGGATATTAATCCCTTATCAGGTGTTTCATTGGCAAATATATTATCCCATTCACTAGGTTGTCTTTTTGTTTTGTTAATCGTTTTCTTTGCTGTGAAAAATCTTTTGCATTTGATATAATCCAATTTGTTTATTTTATTTGTTTGTTTCTTTTGCCTGAGGAGACATTACTTTAAAAATATTACTAAAAGCAATGTCAAAGTTTTGGGTCTTATATTTAAGTCTTTAATCTGTTTTGAGTTTATTCTCGTATATGGTATAAGGTCATCAAGTTCCACTCCTCTGCATGTATCTAGTTTTCCCAACACCATTTATTGAAGAAACTGTTTTTATCCCACTGTATTTTCTTGCCTCCTTTGTCATAAATTAATTGGCCACATAGGCATGGGTTTATTTCCGGACTCTCTATTCTGTTCCATTGATTTATGTGTTTGTTTGTATGCCAACACCATGCTCTTTTCATTATTATAGCCTTGTAGTATATAGTTTGATATCAGGTAGTGTGATCCTTCCAGCTTTGTTTTTCTACCTTAAGATTGCTTTGGCTATTTGGGGTTTTTTGTGGTTCCATATAAATTTTATGATTATCCATTCTAGTTCTGTGAAAAATTTCATTGGTATTTTGATAGGGGTTTCACTGAATCTTTCAATTGCTCCGGATAGTGTGGACATGTCAAGGATGTCACACTGCCAATTCATAAGCGCTGCGTAGGCTTCCATTTATTTGTATCTTCCATTTCTTCCTTCGGTGTCTTACAGTTTTCCAAGTAAAGGTCTTTTTCCTCTTTGGTTAAATTTATTCCTAAGTGCTTAATTCTTTTCGATGTAATTGTGGAAAAAAATGTGCAATTTTCTTTTTCTTAATTTTTCTTTCTGATAGTTTATTGTTGCTGTATAAAAATGCAACCAGTTTCTGAATATTAATTTTGCATCATGCTACATTACCGAATTCATTTATTAGTTCTAATAGGTTATTTTGGTATATTCCTTAGCATTCCCTCTACCTAGTACCATGTTATTTGCTAATCCATTATATTTAAATTAAAATTCCTTTTAAGCTTCTGTCATAATTTCTAAATTCCTACAACTCTATCTACTTTTTACCCACCAACTGTAAAAATAATGCAAGAAAATTAGATGCTGAATATTACTGAGTTATCCTCAATTTTTTTTGTGGAATTTTCTCATCTAGAGTGCACTAACTTAAAGCAAACAATCTCAAAATGTGACTTCTGGTGTGTAGGAGTCTCGCTGAGAATGTGACTCAAATTAGGCGCTTTCCTGTGTGCAAACCAGTTCATGTTGTTAATGGTAGAAGGTGGGTATGTCTCCGCCTTCATGATGGTTGGCGTATTTATGTGGAAAAATAATGTTCTTGGTAAGCTCCAGATTTTCTTTTTTTAAAAAAACATGTTTCAAACTTCTCTCTTTTGCATACTCTGAATTCAGGTGTTGGTTTTGCAGGTGGAGGGGAATTTAGGGATCTCTAACATTAATTGATACTATCATTGCTCACCAAGGGATCAGACCATCTACATTAATTTAAGGGACTTAGGAGTAGTTAACGCATGCTCTTGACAGCACAACATTTCAGCGTGTATATAACTATTACTTGTTTTCACATATAGATCTGTGTTTAGGCTTTAGGAATGCCTAATATTAAGGCTGAAAAAATGTGAGTGGATTTTTCCTCTCAAGTTAGGCAATTCGCCTTTATGAAAATTATTTCATGATCTTGTCCCTATATTTTCCACCTTAGAGAAAACAGATAACACTGCTATATCTATTAATTCTTTCATGATGCAACATCACACGTTAATCCCAGCACCAGATAGCAAGGCCACTTTGAAGAGTGATGAATGGTGATGCTCTGGGGCTCTGTTGCTGATTAGGCTCTCGTCTTTGAAGATCTTTACAAATAAAATAACCATTAAGGGAATGATTAAATAGGGCCTGTAGGAAACTTCAGAGCCTGTCGTGGGTTTAGGCATACAAGCATTAGGATGTAAGTGACAGAAAACTAGCTCAAAGTTGCTTAAGCAGAAGCAGAGGTATTTACGGGCTCTCATAATTGGTTCATACAGAACTGCTCCCTGGGTTCTGGCCTGGCTGGACCCCCAAACTCGGGACCTTTAGGGCTTTTGGTCTGTTTCTCCGCCTCACAGCTCTGCTTCACTTTATTATTATTATTATTGATTTTAGAGAGAGAGGAAAGGAGGGAGAGAAAAACATCAATTTGTTGTTCCACTTATTTATGCACTCATTGGTTGACTCTTGTATATGTCCTGACCAGGGATCGAACCTACAACCTTTGTGTATCAGTAGGATGCTCTAACCAACTGAGTCACCCGGCCAGGGCCTCTGCTTAACTCATCTGGCATCATTCCTCAAACAGCCTCCCACCTCCCAGCTGAGCGATCCCACTGAGAAAAGGCAGCCTTTTCTCTTGCTAAGCATAAAATTTCCAAGAACTCTCACTGGTCATGTGCCCTTCACTGACCAATCATCAGGTTCAGGGCTTGCTCCTCTGTCCAGGGAAGGGTAGGGCCCAGTGATTCATGGACCAAAAGGGCCTAATGAGGGAGGCAGAAGTTCTCCTGTGAGAGTGTTCTCTGACCAGAAAGACTGTGATCATTCAGCAGACATCCTCAGGAGCCTAACGCTGGCCCGGGACAGAGCCTCACACACCATCACTACTCCTGTACTGTTCTGGGCAAGGTCTGTGCACAGCCAAGCTCCGAAGAGAGACTTCTCTGCCCCAGCCTCATCAGTCTGTACCCTCAGTGTGGCGCCCCTGTCCCACTCACCGTACAGATGGGCTCCCAGAGGCCGCGGGGACCTGTCTGAGGGTGTCGCTGCTGAGCTGTACTCAAAGCTCCTGAGCAGTAAGCAGTCCCACCAGAGAAACACAGCAGGTTGGCAGGATTGAGCGATGTTTTGCCTGCGAGGGAAGAAGATAGACATGAGTGGGTCCCTGGCTGCAACTGGGATGGCTTAAACCCTTCACTGCACTAAAGAAGGTCACATAACACAGAGCCAGAAGGACGGTCCTAGTTTAAAACATGCTGCTAACAATAGCCTAGGTATTGTAAACGTGCTCCCTTAAGAATTTATGCCCCTCCTTACTTAGGGTAACATGGTTAGAACTATTTCCCAGGTCTAGTAATGAGGTTTTAACAGGTGTCGCAGAGTCAAGAGAACAATCTGAATTCTTAAAGCCCAGCAATGCTAAGATCAAGCATCATGTTGTGTGAATACATAAAAAGAAATAGTCCTGATTGCTTTTCTAATTGTATACCTTGAGTAAATTACTTGAATTCTCTGGGAATCAGTTTATTTCTTGGGAAAAAATGTTAAATGCACCTCACTCCATAGGGTTATTAGGAATTAAATTTGCCAATATAAAGTGCTTAGTACAATGCCTAGCATATAGTCAGTGCTGAATAAATATTGGCTTTTATTATGATTACAAAAAGTAGAGGGTTGTTTCCACCAACTTAATTTCTTAGAAGCAGATGAATTCTTTGCTTGTCCAAATGAATTACACACACCACTCTGGCCATTACAGGTTCATCAGTTTGGATTGCCAAATCTCTATGGTAATGCAGAAAACTCTAGTAAGAAACATGAAATACCACGTTCAAGCCTTTTATAAAATAGTTTTCAAAGTAGGTTATTTCCTCCTAATGGGTTTTAATGATGAGAAAGTTAAGATTAACCACAAGACTCTTCAGGTAGATACGGATTTGATTGAATGGCATGGGAGTGGGGCGGGCTGTGTTATAAGGGGTGGGCTGAGGAGAGGAAGCCTCAGTGGAAAATAGTCTCATATCCCCAATTCTCACTTATCAGGTGCGCTGGTCTCAGAAAAAAAGCACTTTGTATAGTGTCTTAGAGCTTCATAATCTTCGGAGCAGGTGTATACATATGAAAATCATGGATTTTCCTGCCATCTACTGGTCATTCTTGAGAAGGACAACAGTCTTGATGTGAGCGAAGGTGGTGCGGTCTCTGATGGTTCCTTTCTAAGCCCACCCGGGGCCTTGCCCACAAACCTCACTGAAACTGTGGGTGTGGAACTGGGTTTGTGGAATAAGTGACAGGGACTTGGGGGTTAATGTGATGGTGTACACAGACGCTGGTGTGTGGGGTCAGAGATGCATGTCCACAGGTTCAGTAGTGGGGGTCGTGGAGTGGGGCTGAGGGCTGAGCGATTGAAAGCCTGTCGAATAGGAAATATGTTTCTCCAGAGTTGGTAATGGGGTGTCTAGAAGTAATTTCTAGAAATGGAGATTGAAATAGCTGAGATGTGGAATCTATTTATCTGTGGTGTAAAGTGTCTGGAGGCTCAAGGATGTAGGGCCTTAAGTTAGTAGGTGGGGGTCCCGGGGTGGTGATGCGAGTCTGTGAGTTCGCTGGTATATCAGCTCTGAGTATAGTGACGGGGTCTCTAGGGTCAGTAATGGGAGGCTGTAGGGTCAGTATACGGGTGATGGATAGTCTGCACTTGCAGAATGGGGTCTGTGGGACCAGTGATTCTGGGTTTTGGCTAGAAAGTAGGGGTCTGTAGGCATAAGGAATGGGGCATATAGTTTAGTTATGGGTGTCTGTGGGCTTTTATGTCCCCACCTAGACCAGTCATTCAACGCAGGCCGCCTGCAGGAAGCAGGCGGACGCAGGACAGATGCGATTCCTGTCCAACGGGGGCAATTTCCTGAGGTTGGCTCAGAGCGGAGACGTCAGCACCCTCACTCCTGAACGCCTCGACCCTGAAGGAGGGGCTGATTTTGCCCCATGCCGTAAACTAAGACAGGTAACATGATTATAATTATAGAAAACTCAAAAGAATAATTGAAAAGTCACTACAAACAACCACAGTACTTATTAAAATAGCAAATTATAGAATCAACATACAAAAATCAATACACGTGCTACATACTTATATAAACCAGTAGAAGATATAATGGAGGAAAATACCCCATGAACAATCATGGTAAGTAAGTAAATACATGAGTAGGCGTAAATGCAAACAGAAAAGGAGCTGCACAAAAACACACATTGCGAATGATTTTGATTATGTAAAATATGAATAATATGAATTTAGTAATAGGAAATTTCAGACACACTGAAACAAAGGAAGTTTGTACACAATAAACTGACTGAACTGTTAAAAAATGTGGAGGTGATTAAATAAAAAAAATGAGAAGCTGTTTCATAGTAAAGGACCCTAAATACAATGGGTTGATTACTAAGCGGATCCTAGATTTTTTTTTAATCCATCTATAAAGTCATTACTGGAATGATAAAACATTGAAAATTGATTATACATTAGGTAAGTTTATTGAATCAATGTGCAATTCCTTGGCTGCATATGAAAATATCCTAGTTCTTAGGAGCTGCATGTATTCAGGGGTGAAATATCTTAATGTGTGCAATTTACCTTCAAAGTGGTTTGGCAGTAAAATGTACATGTAATTTTTCAAAAAGATTAAAAAATCCACAAATAAGAAGCCCAAAACATATATGAGTATAAACTATAAATATTTTTAAAAGATATAAAAATAAACTTAAAAGAATGGAAAGATACATAGTGTCTGGGGTTCTCTAAAATTAGATTCCACGATATTCAAATTATTATTTTTGAAGGATATGCTCCTTCCATGGTTACCATTTTGTTTTGTGATGAGAGCATCTGACGTTTACTCTCTTAGCAAATTTTCAGTATTTGATAGAGCAGGATGTCGGTGAGTCCAGGTGGACACCAGACAAGTCCTCTCCAGGAGAAAGGACCTCGGGAAAATGGCAGAAGTGCGGGAGCCCTATGATCTGAACAGCCTCCAAGAGACTTGGGATAGGGAGAATCTTAAATCCATGAATTCCCCCTGCCCCTGGTCCATTTCTTCCTCCTCCTGGTCTTAGTAGCTGAAGAACGTGAACTGGAAAACAACGCCAAGAATAAATGAGGTTTCAAAATCAATGTCACGGAGGAAAGTCCAACACCTCCTTCTCCATGCCCACCGCCCTTTCCGGGGGAATGTGATGGTCTTTGGTGTCTCACTGCGTATAGTGAAAACCTAGGGCTCTTTCACCCCTTTTCCTCTCCTTCACAGGTGCTCAAGGTTCCCACTGGATGCCAGAGATCCAATAGGCCTACCCACCCTTCAAGTGGGAGGACTGTGGTTACAACCTGAGAACTTCTGACCAAACAATTATTTATCACAGGTGAGCACTTGCTCTCAACCTGATTTCGCATAGTGTGCGTGGGGAAACAAACAAACAATGACAACAAAAGGGAAGGAAACCTGTCCATATCCCCCAGGTGTAACCTGAGAATCTGATCACTGGCAATGGACCCAGGCTGATGTGTAGCCCAGTGGCCTGCCCCCCACCCCCCAAATGAATCCTGATACACACCTGCCCACTTACCACCTGCATTCCAACAATTCTTCCAGCCCAGCTGATGTCACCTCTGGACACAACTCCACCATCTCACCCAGTGACCCCACAAGCCCATCCAGCTCCAAATCCAAAGACCCTTTTTCCATTCAGTCCACTAACGACAGCCCTGAATGCAAGAACTTCCTCATCCCATTTAACTTTCAGTCCAGAATCTGCCAGCCAGGCCACCTACAATTCTGAACCCAGGGCTACTTTAGCCTGTCCTTTTACTGTAGGGTTAATGTCGAGTTCCTTGATGTGAAAAACGGTGACAAGCTAGGGTAGTTTTGTGAAAGTTCATTGAATTGTACACTTAAGTTTTGTTCACTTTCTGCAAGTAGTATATGCATCAGTATAATTTACAAAAAATGTATGACAAGCTTCAGGATGACAAGCTCCACCCTTGATGAAAAATCCTCTTGATCCTCTGAATTCTCCATTCATCTTTTATCTCTTATTCATCCAGCAACCTCATAACTGACCCTAATAATTCTCATTCCCAAACTTCTGTCATCTCCTCACTCCACCAAAGCAAAACAAAGCCCATACAGAGAAACAGAGACCTGGGGTCAAGCCCCACCTGACATGCCGTGAACTCTCCCTAGATGATTTCCCAAACCAAGAATCACTGGGTGAGAGAAGGGAGGATATTCTTGCTGCCCCAGCACAAAGCTTTTAAACTTTTATAATAACACGAAGGAGCAGAGGACTTCAAGATACAAAAGTCACAGAATGTGAAGGCAATTATATTGCCAAAAATAAAGTACCATAAACACTATGAAAACACTCTAAGATGCAGACCCAGGTTAGAATTGTAGAGGCTTTCAGCATAAGGAGGTCTGAACAATTCATATTTTGGGGAATTGACTGAATTTCTTTTTTTTACATAATTAATCAACTTCAAAATTTTCCAGTCTTTCAAAAACAGTATATTCTCTCTATTTGTTATTCTATACAATTTTTGATTTTAGAATAAATTTAGATTTGTGGAGAAGGTTCTAAGATGGTATACAGAATTGTTACACCTTTTTACCTAGTTTGTCTTAATAATAACATCTTACATAACCAGGATACATTCGTTTGTCAAAATTGAACAATTAACACAGATACAGTACCATTAACTAAATGACAGACTCTATTTAGATTTCACCAGTTTCTCCATTTATTTCCTTTTTCTGTGCCAGAACCTAATGCAGGATATCACGACTTTTAGTCATCCTGTCTCCTTAGTCTCCTCTGATCTGTGACCATTTCTTAGTCCTTCTTTGTTTTCCATAACTAAGAAAATTTAAAGAGCATTAATCACATATTTTGTACAATTTGCGTTTGCCTACCATATTCTCATTATTAAACTGGGGTTATGGTTTTTACGGGTGAAATAAGTACCACAAAAAAAAGTGCCCTTCTCACCAAATCACATCAAGGGTACGTTATATGCACACGATAACCCTGGAGATGTTAAGCTTGATCACTTGGCTCGGTATTTCTACCAGGTCTCCACGCTATAAAGTGCTTTTTATTTTCCCTTTTCATACCCAGTCACCTGGAAGTGAGTCACTAATTCTAGCTCACTCTCCAGGGGAAGAGAGAAAAGTAATTGGAATTAATTCGAATTGTCCAATAAATAAGATCTTTCCCCATGTCTATTTGTTCAGTTGCCCATCTGTATTATTATGGACTCATGGATATTTATTTTGTGTCTTGGGTTATAATGCAGTTCTAATATTATTTATATATTTGCCAAGTCCATATTGGGCTTCTGTCTCCACTTGCCAAGCCTATATCTTTTTTTTTTTAAATCAGAGAATGGTATTTAAAAACCAATATCTGGAGGAGTATGTTAGCAAAATGACAGCGTAAGCAGCGAGCTCCAAGCTCTCATCTCCCCAAAGACACATCAAAAACAAGCAGGAAATGTCAGAACCAATTTTATCAGAACTCTGCACAAACAATCAACAACTTAGAGCAACCAAGCAAACGCTGAGTCGAGTAAAAATGTGAATTCAAAATTGTACAAAAGTTCTGTGGCGATTTTATTTGTCTTTGCCCCACCCCCCTCCCAGGCTATGCAGTGGTTTTAAAGCAGTAGCTACACACTCCCAGAGAGTCGCCCTGGTCCCTGACTCGGGAAGGGAGAGAAGAGATATTATTTGCAAATCATTGGGTGTGTCTGTTCAAACCTGTCATGGTGGGGCGGGGCTGGTATCTGAAACGCTGATGCGAGTTGTTCAATCTCTGTTTCAATCAACTGGGAAGTCTGCACAGGAGAGCAGGTCAGAAAATTGACAGGCTTGTTCAAAAACACCACAAGGCACACTGACAACCCTCAGATGCCTGGGGCAAAACACTGCCAGATCTTACACAGTTTATCCACTCGAAGGTGCTTACCTCAGTGGCTCTATGTTTCCTACTTCTACTGTCTGCCATAGCAGTGCGGGCATTTCGCCATCAAGTGCTTTAGTCTTTCCACATCTCTAGAAGCCATCCTAGGAACACGTCCAAACTATCTGACGCAGCTCCTGCCATGGTGTTAAATCCTGTATCCTCGCCCCTCCCACTGTTCCCCCACTGCCATTCAAATTTAATCTTCAGTGCCACTTGGCCAGCAACCTCAGATTTTGATCCCATGGCCACTCCCTGGCTCTTGGTAGTACATGACATCACGTATTCCCATGATATTGAGATCTTGTCCGTCTCTTACTAGCCGACTCAACATGTCCCTGGCTGGGATATATTATGACTTTTCCCTCGTTATTGACTTAGCAGGAAGCCCTTGGCAGGCTCTGCATTAGGAAGCAATTCAGCAGGAAGAGACAAAGAGGTACAGTGCCTGGGAGAACTGGCTGATTGCAGGGCTCAAGCAGGGAAAATAAAAAATATCCTGGGGCATCATCTAGTGCCACAAATCAAGGATGTGCATTTCCCCCCAGCTTTACGGAGGTATACTTGATAAAAAGCGGTATATTATTAAGTTGTACGGCATGACTGTTTGATACATGCATACATTTTGAAATGATTGCCTTGGTCAAACTAAATTAACACATCTATTATCTCACAGAGTTACTTTTTTTTTGGCATACTGAGAACACAATATCCACTCTTTTAGCAAATTTCCAGTACATAATACAGCATTGTTAACCATAGTCACCACTGCATGAGACCCCTAGAATTTATTTATCTCCTAACGGAAAGTTTGTACCCTTTCACCAACCTCTCTCTATTTTCCCCACCCCAGGCAACCAGGGTCTAGGAGAATGTACAGTACAATTTTTAATTAAGTAAATATTACAAAAATACCAAAATGACGTAAGAGCAGATCTAAAAGCGCTCATAAAGGCTAAAGTGGGAATAATTTGCCTAAAATATATGATACTATAGAATTATACCCCAAAAGAATAAAGTAAATATCCATAAGTATATGGATGTATATAGATTGAATAAAGAAATAAATGAGGAGAAGAGGCAAATCTTTCCCACAAAAAATTCCAAATACTGTGTGCAGCTACCCCTCCAGGATTTCTCGGCCCCCTTCTTTGAGTGCAGGCTGGACTTCGTGACTCACTCACTTCCAAAGAACAGAGTGCGGACAGGTAGACATAGTGACTTCACAGTGGGGAAACCTAGAAGCCACCTTTTTAACTAAGTGATCAAGTTGAGTACAATATCACCAGTGGTAATTCATAACGATAACATGAATCACCTGATGTGTGGAGAAGTACAATATACCCTTGTTGTATTCTTCTTAAAAACCCATAATCCAAATCAAATCAAGAGCAAACATCAGACAAGCCAACAATGAAAGAAATTCTACAAAATACGTGATCTGTACTCTCCCAAACTCTCATTTATTTAAAAAAAAAAAACCTAGGAAAGACTGAAAACTGTCACATGTTACAGAAAACGAATGGCACGCGAAGACTCAAATGTAATTTTTTATCTGGAATTGGATCAGGGAAGTGAAAAAGGATGTGGGTGGCGGAACAGATTAAACAGAAATAAAATTTATAGTTTAGCTCACAGTATCGTACCAATATTAATGTCATAGTTTTGACAAATGTACCATGGTTATGTAAAATGTT
This sequence comes from Mormoops blainvillei, assembly GCA_004026545.1. NCBI lineage: Eukaryota > Metazoa > Chordata > Mammalia > Chiroptera > Mormoopidae > Mormoops > Mormoops blainvillei. Next base: position 33,651 of record PVJD01002254.1, read on the forward strand.
AACCTTGGGAAAACTGGATGAAAGGTATTTAAGAACTCTTTATACTACATTTCCAATTTTCCTGTAAATTCAAAATTATTCCAAAGTTAAAAGTTTATTTAATAAGTTGAAGTGTAAAAACAACATTGTAAAAAGGCCCTAAAAAGAGTAAACAAAATAAAGCAAAGGAGTCTAAGGGCAGGAGGAGTCATGACTCTTATAAAGAAAACTAAAAAGAATTAGTCCTACTGATTTGTGAACACAGCATCAGACCTTACAGATATGCCCAAGAGATGAAAATAAAATGCAGTTAACTGTTTGTCCTCCAAGGAGCTTGAGAGCCCTGCAGAAAATTTGTGGACTGGCTCAGCCAGGACGGCCAAGAGGAAACACTTTAGAACAGTGGCCTAGACTAGTTGCACCTTGTCCACAGGAGCTAGTTGTAGATATCTTTCTGTTTAAGCTATTTTGAGTTTGTTGAAGTTCTTAATATGTGCATATTAAATCTTTTCTTCAAATTTGAGGACCTTTTAGCCATTAGATTTTTCTGCCTTTCTCTCTCTTCTTTTTCTGGAACTAATATTGCATTTTTTAAAAACTGAGGAATAGTGAACATGTAATATTATATTAGTTTCACAGGTATAATGTAATGATTCAATATCTGTATATATTGCAAAATGAAGAGCACAAAAAGTCTAATTACCATCCATCACTGTAAAAAGTCATGGAATTTTTTCTTGTGATGACAATTTTTAAGATTTACTCTCTTAGAAACTTTTAAATATGCAATACAATATCATTGACTGTAGTCGCCATGCTGTACATTATATCCCATGATTACATATTTTATAACTGGAAGTTTGTACCTTTTGGCCCTCTTTTGCCCACACCCAATCTCCTTTCCCACATTGCATGTTTAATGCAACATGCTTAATGGTTTCCCAAGGATGTTGTTAGTTTTCATTCATTTTTCTCCACAGAGGCGGATTTAACGGAGGACACACCGGGTGTCCCTGGGCCTCAACTTCTGAAGGCATGTATTTTTATTTTCCCTGTCCCTTTTTTTTAAGGGGCTCAATATTTTCTTCTGTGCCCAGGGCCTCAACCAACCTTAATTGCCCTGTTTCTACATCCCCCTATCTTTCTGTTCATCAGCTGGACAACCTCCATTGATCAATCTTCAGTTTTGCAGGTTCTTCCTTCTGCTAGCTAAGATCTGCTTACGAACCTATCTAGTAAACTACCCGTATCATTATTATGCTTTTAAAACTCCAGATATTTCTATTTGTTCATATTTATAATATCAATCTATTTATTCATTGCATATTTTATGAGTCATGCAATTGTATTTTTAATTATTTAGATATGGTTTCTATTAGTTTTTGAAATATATCCATAATACCTGTTTTGAAGTCATTTTCTGGTAAGTACAACATCTTTAGCCCCCTCAGAGAGCATTTCCACTGACAAATTTTGTTCCTGCGTATTAGGTACACTTTCCTATTTCTATGCATGCATTATTTAAAAATTGGCACTGTAGGTTATACATTATACCAACTTTGGATTCTGTTCCCACCTTGTGGATGGATGGTTGTGGTGGCTACATACCTGTTTGCTGGTTTGCTTAGTGACTCATCTGGACTAATTTTGTAGAGCGTGTTTCCCCCTCAGTGCATGTGCGACTGCAGTCATCTTGTTGCCTAGAACTTGGAATTCCATCCTTAGGTCCTTGTGACTTCCCTGCAATAAGTAGATGGCATTTATCTCTATTCTAACTAGAGAATATAGGGAGTTTTATGGAAATGATGAAGCAAGAGAAAAGGATTCACTAAACTTGTATATAATATCCTGGCAAACCTCTAAGAGGTGCCTATATGAAAACAACCAGAACCAACACAAGCTAAAGGTCTGAGAAGTGAAATGCAATATAGAATACTGAACAGGTTTCAGAATTGGCCTGTGGATGGCACACAGGTGAGGAAGACCAGAATTGCACTGAAAAGGCTTTGAATGCTAAATTCAGAGCTGAGCTACAGCCCCACCAAGAATAGGCCAGAGTGTATGTTCTTGTACAAACCAACACAGGTTGATCACTAACTAAAATGGAATATTTAAAAAGGAAGCATGTCATATAATACCCAAAATGTCTGAGATACAGTATAAAAGAGCATAATTGCATTCTGTTGTAGACCCATAGTTTTGCCCTGTTACTGTTCCCAGCTAGAAATCTTCTCCTCAGTCATTCCTGCTGCATATATTCAGCTTTAATTTCTTATGATTCAGAAGGGCTCATGGGAACAGAAGTCATTGCCTCGGGGTCACTTCAGTGTGTGCAGATACCCACAAAAAAGAACACATTGTGGTTTACAACTAGTGTACTGCAGAGTCTCAGGGCACCCTGAGGCAGGGGTAGGATTGCACACGGTTGGCCAATCCTGGGAGTGCAGTGTCCTGGGTAACTCATGAAGAATAATGTGCACAGAGGGGGACCTTTTGTTCTGGAAAGATGGGTGGGGTCCACTTTTTAGAAACACATGCCAAGGGTTAGGGGTAGAAATCTGCAGAGTGACCGATTTACCCTAGGCGAGGAATTTCTTCTGAGATGTTCACTTTGGGATGTAAACACAATTATCCTCCTGAGAAGTCGTATAGATGAACTCGGCCCTTCAGTTGCCTTGATCCTCCGTAATGAAAGGTAAGCATGTGACATGGGATTTAAAGAGTGTGGTGGTGTTTTCATCAGCTCAAGCTACTATAATAAAATAGCATAAAGTGGGTGGCTTAAACAACAGGCATTTATTTCTCACGGCTCTGCAAGCTGGAAAGTCCAAAGTCAAGGTGGCACCAGATTTGTTATCTGGTGAGGACCCACTTCTAGGTTTGAAGACCACTGCCTCCTTGCTGTGTCCTCATAAGGAGGAGAGAAATCAAGCTCTCTGGTCTCTTATAAGGCCAATAACCCATCATATGCACCCACCCTTATGACCCCCTACACCTATTTACCTGCCGCAGTCACCATCAAGAAACACCATCACATGGGGGTTAGAGTTACAACACATGAATTTTGGGGAGTCATATTTCAATCCATACCAGGCAGGCAGAATAACGTCCTCTCCAACCCCCTAAAAAATCCATGTCCTAGTCCCAAGAACCTGTGAATGTTATCTTACCTAGAAAAAGGAACTTTGTTAGTATGATTACATTTAAGGACAGGGAAAATTATTCTGGATTATCTGGGTGGGCCAAATTTAATCAAGTGAGTCTTGAAAAGTAGAGAAGTTTTCTTGGTTCTCAGAAAAATGGATGAGACTACAAAAGAATGGTCCAAGAGATGCAATATTGCCAGCTTTGGAGTTGGAGGAAGGAGACTATGACCCAGGGAATGCAGAAAGATGAGAGAAGCTAGAAAAGGCAAAGAAACAGATTCTTCCCTAGAACTTCCAGAAAAGAATACATCAACAACTTGATTTTAGCCTGATGAGACCCATGTTGGTCTTCTAACCTACAGAACAGTAAGAAAATAAGTGTGTGTTGTTCTAAGCCACTAAATTTGTGATAAATTATTACAGCAGCAATAGATAATTAATATAAGGGCATTGATGGATGTCCAGAGTCTTAATATCTCATGAAAATTTGCTGGGCTTCAGAAATTCACCCCACCCCTTCAGCCAGAGCTATTTTTAAAGGTCTTATATTTTGGTGGAGCTATGGAGGTGGGAAGACTTACCTAGTGATGTTGATTTCATGAAAAGGTATATTCCTGCTGACATAGCCAAGGTCCAGAAATTTAGTACAGGAGGTGGGCGTGGGGGGCAGGAGAGTCACCATGCTGGATCTCTCTGCTGTGAAGGAATTAAAGAGTTTATGCTTACACATATATCCAAATCTTCAGAGAAGAAATCTTCTGAGACCAAAGTATGCAGCATTCCCTTTTCCCAGGTTCTCCAAACATGAATAGCTGGACCTTTGCCATCTGGGGGATTTGATGGGGGTTGAAAATGAAATACAATCTATTTGTGGAGGCTATGGTGACACTTGCAAGGGGACTCGCCACACCCAGAAGATTAATTCTGGGTTAAATTTGAATTTCCAGTCTGGCTTATGATATTTAGCATTTCTCATGTGCGTATTAGTTATGCGTATACTCTAAGAAGTATCTTTATTGCCTTGGCTGGTGTGGCTCAGTGGAATGGGTGTTGTAAGGCAAGCCCAAAGGTCTCTGGTTCAATTCCCAGCCAGGGCACAAGACTGGGTTGCCAGCCAGGTTCCTGGTTGGTTGGGGGTGTGCGAGAGGCACTGAAAGATGTTTCTCTCCCTCTCCCTCCTTTCCCCTCTCTGTGAAAATAAATAAAATGTTCCTTAAAAAGTATCTTTATTAAAATCTTATGCCCATTTTATTGGGTTGTCATATTGTGTTTAAGAGTTCTTTTAATATATTTTTGAGAATCATAGACATTTTAACAGACATTTTAAATTGCATTTCCTTGTTGATTCATGTTGATCATCTTGAATGTTCTTATTTACCACACGTATACTTCCTTTGGTAAGATTTCTTTGTCCAATTGTCTATCTGTTTATTTATCTATCTCTACCAGTCTATGTTATTTATATTGCCTTGATGTCACTTATACATTTTTTAAATCATTTTTTTCTGATTGATGCTTTTTGGTAACCTAAGTAAAAAATCTTTCCTAACCCAAAATTATGAAAACTTTCCTCCTGTTTTCTTCTAGAAATTTTATAATTTTGGCTTTCATGTTTAGTGACTAATACATTTTGAATTAATTTATTCAGTGTTAATTTAGGGTTGAAAAAATTTCTGTATAAATATTCACTAATCCCTGCCTTGAGTTATCTTGTCATATTCTTGTACCATAGAGGTAGGTGTGGGAAGAATGAGCTCTCAAATCTGTTCCATGGATATATATGCATAAACTTTCTCAATACCACATGCTCTTCTTTACTGTAACCTAATTATGTGATTAAAACTGCTAGTGTAGGTCTTCTATTATTTTTAAAAATGGTTTTAGCTAAAGTATTTGTGTTTTCATGTAAACATTTTCCAGACCCAATTGAAGACCTTAATTTCATTAAGAAAATATCATGTTTCCTCAAAAACTCATGGTAGGGTATAAATTACAATTAGACTAAAACAGACTTTTTTTAGTTTTCCAATCATTTATCATAGTATAATCCTGATTTATTTTGATCTTCTTAGTTTCTTTCAGTACAATTTTATAGTAACCTGGATATACGTCTTGCACATATGTTGCTAACATGTTTTTGATGCTGTTGTGTACACTATTGAAAAATTTTAAATATCATTATTATTTAATTATAGAAATTCTAATAGGTATGCGGTGGTATCTCTTTTAGTTTTAATTTGCATTTCTCCAATAGTGGCGCGCAGCAGCCAATGGACATTTTCCTCAACCAACGAGACTGAGAAGGCTGGCAAGGTCACGACCACCTGCAGCCCAGTTAAACTTGAACTTCTAATCTCTATAGCTCCTACCAGAAAGCCGTGTATTCGAAAGTGAGGTCTGGGCAAACCCTGATCAGCCTGCACAGAACCTTCTCAAACTCACTCCTCCGCGCCGTGAAGATGTTCACGACTAGCGCTTCCCTTTTTCCCAGAGGCCGCGAGCCCTTTGCCTGGCTGAACGCCGAGACTAATGAATAGAGAGTTCCTACTTCTGAGAGGTCCGCCTCCCGCCTTAGTAGCCGAGGTCTATAGGCGATCCAGGTTGCACATGGCATTTCAATTGGAAGCGGTGACTGTCCGTGAAGCATTCTGTTTCTGCCCAGGCTCCCCTCCACCCTCAACCCCCCGCCTTCCCTGGTGCATAAGGGAGGTTGAAGTTGCCTCACTTCTGTGGAAGCACGTCTATTGGTGGGGCACCGGTATCAATTATCACTTAGGCTGTGAACTTCCTCGAGTGAAGGGAGGAATTAGTTCGAGCCTTCAATTGGGTCTGGAAAACTGTCAATCAAGGAATGGGCGGGTGTAACCACAAGTCAACGCACAGTATTGGTAGAGATGAGAGGTGAAGCCGGAGTCTCTTGATTGGGCCACATGGGAGGCAGTACCGTCCTTGTACTCCGGGTTGGCTGAACGTGAGCCGCGCCCCCTCACGCCGACAGCCTTCGGTACCAGAAGTGGGCCCGGCTTGTCTAGGATAGCCGGGCGGGACTGTGCGGTGGAAAGGCGTGCACGGGGGCCTCGCTTGGTTCTCAGCCAGATCCGACGTAGATCCGAGAGTGGTGCGCTCCGTCTCAACGGTGAGCGAAGGCCCGTGGGCGGCGGGAGAGAGGGGTCGGGTCCCGCGTGGAGCGAATGAAGCTCCCCACCGGGAAGTTCCTTTAGAGCGTCGTCGCACCCGGAAGTGTGGCAAGAGCGCAGTCGCACCCGGAAGTGTGATGGTACCGCGGCTACGGGAAGTGATGGTGCGCGGCCAATTGAAATACCGGGTTAAAACAGGTGTTCATGTATCTCTCTTTCCTGGGGCTCGGTGGAGCCTTCCTTTTCAGCAAGTGTTGGAGGATGCAAGTATTTGGTCATATTTTTAAATGTCTCATCCTGTTGAAAACCGAGGGGAAACCAGCACTAGGAGTGTGTACCAGAAGGCTAAGCTCAGTTAAGGCTTTTAAGAAGTTTCTTTTGCTGGCCGTCACCCTCCATTCCCCTCCCGGACAGGGATGTGCAGATGGAGGCCGGAGACGACACTGCTGCCCCAGCCCCCGGGGACGCAGAGGACTTGGAGGACACGCGGTTTCTCAGTGAGGAGGCTGGCGACGGCGGAGGGGTTCGCGAGGACCCAGCAGACCTCGGAAACGGGAGCCTGGAGGAAACAGGTATGCCTTTTCCTCTCTGGGGCCTTGGAAGGAGTTTATAGGGGGTGTCATTGTTGGAGGAGGCCAGTGAGGGGCCATTGAGGAGCCTTTGGCGTCTAACAGGGTTGCATGTGGTCAGTAGGAGGTCATTGTTGACCCCCATTGTAGTTTAAATCATCAAGGAGTGAAAAGGAGATCCGTGGGCATCAGGGAATGTTCACTGGGGCCGTGGAGTGAGGCGAGGCCTTGGGAGTCGCAGAGGAGCGGTGGGGATTTAGGCTGCCGGTGACCAAGAGCAACTTAGTAGGGTCAAGTGAGGACTACTCAGAAATCAGTTGCTTGGGGGCTAGGGTGTGATTTAAGTCGCCGAGATGGGGAAAGGGATCCGTGGGCGCCACTGGGCACTCCGAGTGTTCATATCATTGAGGAGACAGTGGTGAGTTGTAGGAGGGCGTCTTTTCAGGAATCAAATGCAAATGTTAGCGGATGTTAATGGCGGTTGTTGGCAGGGAGGCAGTGGACATCAGTGAGATCATTTGGAGCATCGGAGGACCAGTAGAAGGGTCTTTAAAGACCCAAGGGGATGTGTGAAGGTATCCTGCGGAGAATTAATAGGAATCATTGCAGGCATTGCTCACTGACCACTTCAGAACTAGTGGAGGTTAGCGGCGCCACTGAGAAGGATCATTGGACATCTCTGAGACCAGGTGGTGGTGGGGGCAGGGATCTTTGAGAACTTGGGAATTATTGGCAAGTAATGGCAGGTATTGGGAGGAGGCAGTTCGTCATTGGGGCATGTGGGGTCGGAGGACAAGGGAATGTGAGGTCATTGGAATTTTATGGGAAAATTGTTGAGATGTAGTTGCCAATGGATAATAATGATTATCTCTGGGAGATCAATGGACATTGAATGGAATAGATGGAAGGGGTGTCGGGGGAGTCAGTGGGGGACATCAAAGTCTGGGTTTCATTGGTGATTATTAATGATGCTCATGGGGAAGCGCAGGGGAGGTCATTATTTAAAGCTCTGTGTGTTAGTGTATATTATTGTGGTTACGGGGCAGGGGGGGTGGATACCACTCAGCATAAAGGGGGGTCAGGAGAGTCAGTGGAGGTCGCTAAAGTCCTAGGTGTTGGTGGAGATTAATAGTGGTCATTGTGAAGATGAAGGTTATTCAGAGGTGGTGGGGTGCTTTGAAGACTTGAGAATGGCAGTTGTCGAAAGGGGAATAATTAGTCTCTAGGGACATAGAGGGTTCAATTATGATGATTAGAGATTAGATTATAGGGGTTTTAAGGAGATCATGTGGATGTAATATTAGGGACAGAGGAGATATCTGGAGGTCTGTGTCAGCATAAGGGGTCATTGGGGGACTAGTAGGGATTTGATTTGGTAGGTCCTTAGGCACAGGGCATTAGTGGGAGTCCACAGGCAGACGACCCACCAGGGACTCTCTTTCAGGATCCGAGACCAAGGACAAGTCACCTAGCCTGCTGTCACCACTGCCTCAGTCAGAGTCCTCTTCGTGCAATTGTGGGCTCTGGGATCCTTCAGCCTCCGAGAGCAGTCCCACGGGTGACCCTGAGAGCGGCCCTGGGGGCCAGGGTGGAGACCCCAGTGACGAGGACTGGCGCAGCAAGCGGAAGCACGTGTTTGTGCTGAGCGAGGCAGGCAAGCCCATCTACTCGAGGTATGGTAGCGTGGAGGCACTGTCAACTACCATGGGTGTGATGACAGCCCTCGTGTCCTTCGTGCAGAGCGCAGGAGATGCCATCCGCGCCATCTATGCTGGTGAGCAAAGGGGCAGGAGGCAGAACAGGGGCCGTGACTGGGAATACAGATATGGCTAGCCGGCTAGCGGCACATCTGCCTGACCCCGTGGAGCACACTCCAGCTGGCCAGGTGTGGGTCGGTGTACGTGGATGGCTGGCCAGGGTGGTGGGAGTTGTGTCCATCTGTCAGATTGGCCTGCTGGGTCTGAGCGATTAACTCACTGGGATGTAAGTGCCTGGCTGGATACTTCCCCGTTTATCTGACAGCATGATTTTGTGGGCCATGTGGATGAGTTGTGCATGTTTCTGGCTTTGTTAGTCCTTGCGTCACCTTCCCCCACTTCATGCTGTATGTCTAACCTGAGTCTTTGACCATCCTGTCATGTCTCTAAAATGTTCACAGTCCCCCAGCTTGTCCTTACCCTAGTCCGAGTGTCCACAGTGACCGCACAAGCTCTGGCCAGAGGTGTGTGTGTTCAGGGACAGGGCGGAAGAACCTCACCTGACCCCCTCCAGTCACCACTGACTCATCTCTACCCCTGCCCATCCGTTCCCTCCCCTAGAGGACCACAAGCTGGTGTTCCTACAGCAGGGCCCACTGCTGCTGGTGGCTGTGTCAAGGACTCCTCAGTCAGCAGCCCAGCTTCGGAGGGAGCTGCTAGCTGTGCACGCACAGATCGTGAGCACATTGACACGTGCAAGTGTGGCCCGCATCTTTGCCCGGAAGCAGAACTACGACCTCCGCCGCCTGCTGGCTGGCTCGGAGAGCACACTGGACCGGCTTCTGGACAGTGTGGAGCGAGACCCAGGTGCCCTGCTCCTGGGCGCCGTGCGCTGTGTGCCCCTCGCTCGCCCACTGCGGGAAGCACTGGGTGCACTGCTCCGACGCTGCACAGCACCTGGCCTGGCACTGTCCGTGCTGGCGGTGGGTGGTCAACTGGTGACAGCAGCCCAGGAGCGGAGTGTGCTGGCTGAGTGCCGGCTGGACCCAGCTGACCTGCAGTTGCTGCTCAACTGGGTCAGTGCCCCGGCCTTTGCAGCGGGGGAGGCATGGGCACCTGTGTGCCTGCCCCGCTTTAACCCTGATGGTTTCTTCTACGCCTATGTGGCCCGCCTGGATGCCATGCCTGTCTGCCTGCTGCTGCTTGGCACCGACCCTGAGGCCTTCCATGACATGGCCACCTGCCGGCGCCTGGTGGAAGACGGCATGCATAACCTTGGGGCCATGCGTACGCTTGGGGAGGCTGCCAGCTTCTCTAATGCCCCATCGGCCAGTGCCCCTTCCTACAGTGTGCAAGCTGTGGGGGCACCTGGCCTCTGGCACTTCCTGTATAAGCCACTGGACATCCCTGACCATCACCGGCAGCTGCCCCAGTTTACCAGGTGGGTCCTGATCCTGTGGGCACTTGCAGGGCAGGAAGGCTTATCTAACTGGAAGGTTCAGCATCTTATAGACATGACTCCATAAGAGAGCCAGCCATGCGCTAGAAAGGAATAGAATGGGTCTCTGAGTGATGAGGGAGGCTCAACCACCAATCTCAAGGAATCCCTTATTCTAATGCAGGACAGAGCCCCAGTACTCAAGGCATCCCATAGTTTGATGGGGGAAGCTGGGCCTCCAGCCATGGAGTTCCTCAAGTCTAATGGGGAAGGCTTAGCTCCCTAACTTATTGGACTCCCTTGACTGAAGAGAGATGGGCCAGCCAAGAAAGCTCTAGACTGACCTTGTCCCCTGCCTCCGTCCACCACTGCAGTCCCGAGCTAGAGGCCCCATACAGTGGAGAGGAGGAACGGCAGCGCCTGTCGGACCTATACCACCGCCTGCACGCGCGCCTCCATAGTACTTCCCGGCCCCTGCGCCTCATTTACCACGTGGCTGAGAAGGAGACACTGCTGGCCTGGGTGAGTTGGGTAGGGCTCTGAAGGGGTTAATTCTCTGCTTCAGTGCTTTTCTCTCCATTGTATTCCCCCCAGGCATAACAAACTCCCATCTATCAAGCACGCTGTGCCTTTGCCGGGGCTGTATATACTTCTGCCTTTAACACTGTCCCTGCCATTACACACCTGTCTTTGAAACCCATAAGGGGCAATCACAGTGTCTGCAAACCTCATTAGCCCCATCATTGTGTTGGCTGTCCCCCCATTAGTAATCAGTACAGTGTCTTCAAGTACAGTGACTTGCAGTGACTTTCAAGAAGCCCCATTAACAACCACCCCTGTGCCTGTGGAGTTTCCATTAGGCCCGCCCTTGTGCCCGCAGGCACTAATTCAGTGTTGACTCCGTGAGCCCCTCCCCAGCACTGCCTGGGGACACCACACTCCCATGCTGTGCCTTCCACCTGGGATATCGTTCCCTGGGGTCTTTTCCAGGCTCCTGTCCTCACTTTCTATGGATCTATTAAAAGTCAGATATTCTGGGAGTTTGGTCAAGGTGACCCTATTGGAAATGGCACCATCCCCCAGGCTCTGCCATTTAGTGCGCATTTGTTAAATAATTTATTTGGTGCCTATTGTGTATCAGGCATTGTTCTAGGCCGAGGACTTTATTTTATTTTTAATTTTTTAAATTTTAATTTTCTAGCAATTTTAGACTTACAAAGAAGTCGCAAACTAGTACAAAGAATTGCTATAAATAATTCCATCACCTAGTTTCTGCAGATATTAACATAACCATAGTAACTTCTCAAAATCAGGGAATTAACATCAGTATAATAACATCTAATCCACACACTTCATTCATATTTCACCAGTTGTTCCACTAATTTTTTTTACTGGTCCAGAATCCAGTCCAGAGTCACATGTTGGATTTCTTTATTGTGTCTTCCTAGTCTCATTTATTCTGGAACAGTTTCTCAGTGCTTTTTGTATTTCATGACCTTACCAGCCAGTTAGTTTTTAGAATGTCCCTCAATTTGTGTTTTTCTGATTCTTTATCATGACTAAATTGAGGTCATGCATTTTTGGAAAGAATATCACAGAAGTGGTGTTGTACCCTTCTCTGCATCTTATCAGAAGGCCCTCAATGTCAGTTTGTCCTATCGTCGATGGTGTTAACTTTGATCATTTAGTTAAGATGGTGTCTGCCAGATTTATCCACTTATAAAGTTAGTATTTTTACCCTTTGTACAATAATTAGTACATAGCATGAGGTGATTATGTCAGTATTCTGTTTTGCCTTATATTTTCACCCACTAATTTTAATATCCATTAATGGCCCTGGCTGGTGTAGCTCAGTGGATTGAGCATTGGCCTGTGAACCAAAGGGTTGCCACTTTGATTCCCCAGTCAGGGCACATGCCTGGGTTGTGGGCCAGGTCCCCAGAAGGAGGCGCATGAGAGGCAGCCACACGTTAATGTTTCTCTCCCTCTCTTCCTCCCTCCCTTCCCCTCTGTCTAAAAATAAAATAAATAAAATCTTTAAAATACATATATCCATTAATGATTTTTGCCTGCAATAGTTAATACCCTGTTGTTTACTAGATGGTGATTTTTCTAACCCTATCATTCCTTCTATAGTAATTGTTTGAGATTCTGTTGTCTTGAAGAACTTTTCCTTTTCACGTATTTTTTTGAATTTTTAATTTTACATGTATTTCAGTATGGTCTCGTGGATTTTTCTTTAATTCAGTGGGCTAAAAGCCTGTTTTGTCATGTATCTTGTTGCTCAAACTGTCACTGATTTAGCCAGTGGGAGTTTTGATTTGGGCAGGCTGGCCCCTGTGTCATTTTGCTATGTCCCCATCACTGCCGAAGCACTTCTTTCTTTGTGGCACAAGATGTTCCAGGCCCATCTTATACTTTCTCTGTGTCAGTCCATTCGTCTGAGTAGCCCTTTTACCCTTCAGCGAAGAATGGTATTTCAGTACCAAGCTATGGTAGGCTGAGGATTTTAAGTCAGGTGGTCAGGGGATGCCTCACCAAGGAGCTGGCATCAGAGTGTGGAGGGGCAAGGTAGTGGGCCATGTGGGTTTCTGGAGGAAGAGTACACCTGGCAGACGGAAAGGACTGCAACTGCTGTCAGGAGAGACTGAGCCTGGTTTATGTTTGAGGAATAGCAAGGAGACGCTAGAGTGGCTGGAGCAGAGGGAGTGAAGGAGGAATGGTGAGAGGTGGTGTGGAAAAATAATGGTCACATTAAGCCTCTCAGGTTGATGTGAGGATAAACTGAATTAATCCTCTTATGACACTCAGGGTACAGATGATGAAGATGTCGTGTGGAGTTTAGAACAGGACCTTGTATACAACAATTGCTGTTACTCCCATTCTACAGAGGAGCAAACTGAGGTTCCCACATATAGCCAGAGTCACCCAATTGAAGCCACTAGATCTAAACTGTGAACCCCTGGCCCACCCATGACATAATAATGCCAACTTACCTGCTTTAGCCCAGTGACCAGGCAGCACCAGATGGGAGCTGCTGCCAGGTGCGTTTTCCAAACAGGAGACAGGCGTGGGCCTAGGGTCGGATGGGCAGGATTGGGCACGGCCAGCGCAAGCCCAACTGACTGTCTCCCCTCAAATCCACAGGTGACCTCCAAATTTGAGCTCTATACCTGCCTCAGCCCCCTGGTGACTAAGGCAGGGGCCATCTTGGCAGTGACCAAACTCCTGCGCTGGGTGAAGAAGGAGGAGGATCGGCTCTTCATTCGTTACCCACCCAAGTACTCGACGCCCCTTGCGGCCTCATCTGCCTCTACAGACCAGGCTTCCCATAATGGCTTGTTCAGTGGGCCTTGAGAGGCAGAACTCCCGGACTGGACAGTGCTGGGAACGACCACCTTTGGCTTTTAACTTCCGTCTCTACACTGGAAATGGGCCAGGTGGGAGGGATGGAGTGGTTCATGGTGGTGTCTGTGGCTGGTCTCTCCCTGGGCAGCGGGGCAAGAGCTGAGGGCCCGCCCGCCAATGAGAGATGGGCAGCAGCATGGCTGCACACCGGAGCAGGCTGCTTCCCCAGCCCCCTCCTGTGCCTCCGCCTGTGGAGATATCCTTAGACCTCCTCCCTTCCCTCTGCCTCACTTCCTCTACTTGGAGGATATTCGAGCCTCTGTCAGGGACTCTCTCCACTAGTCCTGGGCACCACACCCTCTGTCCTGCATCTAGAGTCAACTTTGTCAATGGGCTCTTAGCCCTGAGGGTCCAGGGCTGGCCACTGAATTTTTGGGTGGAACGCAGGGCCAGCTTGTGCTGGAACTGGCTTAAGGTTACTTTAAAAACAAAGACTTAAAGAGAAAGGCCTAAACCACTCCCCACAAAGACATTCCTTTCTCCATCATATACTTCATCTCTACCCTGTCAAAAATGACCCCTGTCGATGTTGGCTGCTGCTAATGTTAATGAGAAAGGTGTCCTCCACGGTCTACCTGTATAACCCAGGACAAAACCACTGACTTCACGGGGTAGATGAGATCCAGAATTTTTATGTAGGAGGTGCACTTAGCTTCTGAGGCTCGTTCTGCCCTCCATGAAATGGAGAAAGCTAACCTCTCACAGGCTGGCGAGTGAGGGTTTGCGTTCAACGAAAACGGACTCTCATGCCACCGTATAACATGCACATTTCTCCGGGACTTTCTCACAACCTGCACTCACGAGCAACCTGGAAAGGGAGAGACCTCCCTGGAGTTTCTGTGTGTTCTCACAACACTCACTCTGCAGCCCCCAGAGACCCTAGTTCTGTCCTTGTTTCCTCTGTATTGGAGTTAAAGGTGCATGCAGCTAACTGGATCAGAGGCTCGCTGAATCCGCGTTACTCTCATCCTGGTGAACTGATGAGCCCACGCGCACTGCACGCATGCGCGCTGCAGAGCCTTTCTGCCCTCGCGTGGTGGGTTGGGGTGTCTTACCTATTACCCAAGGCGCATGCGCCAAATTCCTGCATTGGAAAATGGCGGGTAGGTTGGAGCCTTTGGAGGTGGAGCGGCTGGAGGTCCTGGAGGAGGCCGAGAAGGGTGAAGGTGATAAGGGTAAGCTGGCCTTTCCTGGCCAGGGCAGAAAGAAGTGGCTGCCCCGTTCCAATAATGAAATATTGATAGCAGTACAGAAAAAAAAAATAAGCCTTTTATAAAATAGGGTTTAATGTGGAGATAACCTGCATAATTTCATCTGGATTAACTCTTGTCAGCTTTACTGGACATATTGCTTAGTATTTTAAAGTAAACAGTACTTTAGTAGGCATCTCTTCAAGCAACGAATGGAAGTGGACATTCTCATGAAAATCACTGCTGCTGTCACTTCTAAGAAAATTAACAGTAATTCCTCATTGACCCCCAGCACATACCACACTGTGTGGACTCTGAAATCTTAATTGAGAATGGCTACTCCCACAGTCAGCTTTCCTCCAGGGCATTTTGTAATGATACCTGCATCCTAGTGAGAGGGGGGAAAATTGCTTACAGAGAAGTGGGAATTGCAATTTAGATAAAAGAAGAAAATCTCCCAAGACTGTGACCTGCTGCTACTATGCCACTACCATTTTTATATTTATAGGAATTTTTAAATGTACCAAAATACAGAGAATAGCATGATAAATGCCCATGTACCCATCACTGTTTCAACGGTTGTCAACTTTTTTCTCTCAGCTATAACACCCCTTCCTGCACAGCCTTTAAACCCCTATATTAACAAAAATATTGGATTTCCTTTTCCCAGGCCTATCTATGCAGACATGAACAATAATGGTGATTATTTACTTGTTTTGTCCTAAGGTGTGAGTTTTATAAAAGCCACCTATTACTCTTTCCCCAACACTCAAAACAATGGCTGCTTGGCATATAAGCACTCAGTAATTTTCTTTGTTTATTGTATGAATAACGAAATAATGAACACAGAGCTCTCTTAGGGCCACACATTGAATGCTAGCTTTCAACAAAGGACAGAGAAATGAGAGATGCAAAAAGGTCTCATTTATTAAGCACATAGTATAGCTGCCACTGTACTAAAAAACTTTTAGTACCAATTTTTCAAATTTGTCAAAAGTGAAGTTATTCATCAGCAAGGGGGAAATTTAAAAGCGTATCACTTTACCATTTCTAGGCATAAAAACTAGCTTTATAAAGGGAGGGATAATATCTCATACTGATTACTCTGGAGGGAAAGGCCATTTTGTCTCACTGGGAGAGCTGACCAGTAAAGGCTTAGCAAGCAGCAGCTTGGCAGAACATTTTTACCATCTAAAATGCTATTTCATATCTTCAGTCACCATTCTTAGTAATGAAGAAAATACATAGATGTGTGGGCCAGGAAGTCATTAATGAGTGTTGTCAATGGAAGCAAAACACAAAGAGCAATTGTGGAAATGACTGAATTTAGGTATTTTCATGCATATTGTGCAATACCTGTGTGGTGGACTTTTTACTTTTTTAAATAGGAAAAAATAGTTAAAATTCCAATTTAATTTAAAATAATTTAAAAAGGGTAAGATTAGTATTTATTGACACTGAATGGACTCCAAGAAGAGATATTTTTATGAGGAGAAAGCAAGTTTGGATTTTAAAAAATAAAGTAGGGGCAGTTTCAACTATAGCCCTGTGAGGGTTGCACAGAAAAACATCTGAAGGTTGAAGGCCTAACTAATGACTCTTAACAAGGAACTTGGATCTTGGGGGCTGTGCAAAAGTAAAGGCACTTTTGTGATTTCTTTTTGTTTTATTTTCCTTTTAGGAAAACGTAAGTAATACTATATAATTTTAAAATATGAGGAAGGGGGAAACTTGAATGGTATTTGAGGATCATATATTAATATTGATTGATATTGCTATTAATGTCTTGGTGTTGATGGTTGTACTGTGGTTACCTGGTAGATTCCCCTTGGATAGAGGAAATATACACTGGAACATTAAGGAATAAAGGGCCAAGATCCCTGCAATTGTTAGTACAGAAACACTCACAAATGCAAAGCCTCATACATGGGCAGACAGGAGAATTGCAGTGTGTTTCTACAGCTTTTATGTACATCTGATATTATTTCAAATTAAAATGTTTAAAAGAGGCTCATATGCTATAGGTTGGTTTTTAACATGGATTTAAAAAAAAAATTACCAAGCTGATAGTTGGATTATTTAAAAGATTTACTAATCAGCCATGATCTTACCCCATGACTAGGGATAGAAATGTAGATGGCGCTTCCACAGAAATGGTTGTAAAAGCCAGCTCTAAAAGACATGGGGACAATCAGGGAAATCACATATGTTCTGGGCATTGGACGATAGTAATAGTCCATTGATTAGTGATGATTGTTAATATTGGTGTGATTATAGGATTGGAGTCATCTAAGAAAATGTCTTTAAGTAGCGAGACTCAGGTATTGGGATGAAATGTCATGAAGCTTGGTGTCATCGGTTTTTTTTCCCTCTCAAAATTGTTTGTCTCTGTCTCTGTCTCCATTCCTCTGTCTCTCTAAAAGCAATAAATAAAAAAATACTTCACAGGAAACACATAGGTCAAGCAAATACTTAAGAATATTAATAACATTCATATCTTGGTGATAAGTAAATCAGAGTTCATGGCATTCTCCCTACTTTCATGTACATTTGGAAATTTTCATAATGAAACAGTTAAAAAGAAAATAACAAATATCTCATTATTAAAGTAGTTTTTTTTTTGTTTAATTTCCAAATGTTAAGAGTATTTAAAAATGTTTAAAGTCTCAAGAGGATACATACCAGTCTATTAATATCAGAGAAAGGCACTGAGATTTGGGGCCAAGGAGAGAAGATGGGGTTTCATTTTTAACTTCTCATGTTTGTGTAGTGTTTGAATGTTTTTAGAATGTTACCTGGATAAGAAAATAAAAATTAAAAAAGTACATGAAATACATTTTACTAAAAGATTTGGGTGTTTTCACCAAACTGTTGGCATGATTACTTCTGGAAAGGGGAGTGACTTGGAGAAGGGGCTTTTGGTGAGGAGAGACTTTTACTTTTTATTCTAAGTTCTACATTTGTTTAATAAGTAATTTAAAATTAAATTAATGCATACTTATTTGTAAAAGATTTCAAGTAAGAAAAAATATGTAAAGAAAATGAACATACCACCAAATATTTCAACAAAATTTAATAAGCTCAGGTTAAGAACCCCTGGTTTACAACATGATTTTTAATGGCTGCAAAGAATTTCATCCTACAAATGTACTATAATCAACTAAGGCATCTTTAGATTGCATCTATCTTTTAAGATTACAAGCAATGAACATCTTGCCCATGACCCTTAATTGTTCCCTTAAGAAAGATCCTTAGAAGTAGAATTTCTGATCCATAGGAGTGGAGGAGGTTTTGGAGATTTACTACCAGAACGTCTGAAATGAACTACTGCTTTTGTCTATCACACTGGCAAAACTGAAATAGGTTGAAAGCATACTTGGCTGGTAAGAGTATGGAGAAGGAGGTTTTTGGGGGGTCCTGTCAAAAACAGGTGGAGGGCAATTCCATAATACCAGTCTAATTTAAAAATATTCATACCCTTGGGTCCAGCGGGCAGCCTTCTAAGAATTCATCCAGGAATACACTCCCATGTGAGCACAGAGAAGAATGTACAAGGATAAGTGTCCTGGGTTGAATTGTGTCCCCGCCAAAATTCCATGAATACCGGATCCTCAAATTGTGACATTATTTGGAAATATGGTCTTTGTAGATATAACTTGTTAAGATGAAGTTGTACTGGTGGGCCCTGGCCTAGTGACTGGTGTCCTTATAAGAAGAGGGAAGTATGGACACAGAGATAGAATGAAAGGTGGAAACAAACTGACAAGAAAGCCTCAGTTTGTGGTACTTTGTTTTGGCATCCCAAGAGAACTAATGAAGATGGTCACTGTAGCATTGTCTGTAACAGCAAAAGGAGAGAAATAAGCTAACTACCCACAAGTAGGAGCCTGCTCTGAAATTACGGTATAATCATTCCGTGGACCAGTGCGTAGCCACTGAAAAGACTAAAAAATCACCAGCATACACTGTCAAATGCAAAATACAAACTGCGTAACATCATTTATAATATATACCCCTTATATAGAAAGAGTGGAAATATGCCTGTATGGGAACTGAATTATTTCCAAGTATGCAGATAGTTTGTAACTGGTGACTTCTGATGAGGGGAATTGAGGAACTTGGGGTCTGAGGGGAAGGGGCTTTTCACTATATACTATTCTTTGGCTATTGTGTGATTTGTGAGCCGCCTTTCATATTCTCTGCCCAGTTTTTCATGGAAAGGGGTAGCACTGGGGTCTGACCTTTTGCCATTGATTTCAAGAGTTTAAGATGTCAATATTTTTTTCTGATTTTTTTGTTATAATTCTAAAAGTAACACAGGCTCATGTTAAAAATATATAGACGTATACATGGTGAAAAGTGTGTCTGAATCAAGATGCAAATTAGGACTATTCATTACAGTTTATTGATTTATGTCCCAAGTTTCTTTTAATTGTAGTTTTCCCTCTCCGTTTTCCTTCTTTGCAATTTATTTGCTGAAGAAACAAGATTGTCTTGTGGAGTTTGCCAGAGTCTTATAATGCTGATCATATTCCCCTGATATCATGTAACATGTTTCTCTGCCCCTTGTATTTTCTTTGAATTGGTATTTAAATACGGAAACCTTGTTTTCTTTCTTTTTTTAGTTGGCAAGAATCCTTCATAGGTGGTGTCATGTTCTTCCATCAAGAAGCTCACATTACCCAGTTGTCTTTTATTGTTAGAGGTCATTAATAACTATTTTGTAGGCCCATAAATTCTTTTAAGAATTTGCAAATTGTGGCCTATAATGATTTTTAAATTAATATGAAATCTTTCTGCTCTATTGCATTGGTGAGAACTTCATACTGATCTTGAATAGTGGCAGCAGAAGTGCTTCTCCTCTCATCCTTAACCTTCATTAAGGGATCTGACCTCACAGGGAGAAGCTGATCATAGGGGCCGTGATTCATCCAGGACACACCATAGGCATCAAAAACAAGGGACCGGGCCCTGCAGGGGCCCTGCTCTAACTGGGAGCCCAGCCCTCAGCCTACCTTTGGGTCCAGCCCAGGGGTGTCTGCAGAACCCCTGGGACTTACCCCCTCCCTTCCCACATAAGCCTGGGCCTCTTCTCAGTCCCCTCTCTCTCTCTCTCACTGGATCCTCTATTCTGATTTTCATCTCCACAGGGCAGACCAGGTCTTCGAAGACTGTAGACTTGCTGGCAATGGTGGAAAAGCTGCAGAAAGGTCATGTGTCTCCTTGTATCTGAGGCTCCCCCCGGGGTTTTGAGTCAGGCAGGTCCCTCAGCTCACAATCTTGGGAAATTATGCCCTGGCACTTTCTCCCTCTAATACAATTTATTCTTTGAACCAAAAATGCAGCTTCAAAATTCAAGAAGTATAAGAGAATGGAAAATCCTAGCATCTTACACACACAAGCCAACCACCCATTTCCCTGACCCACAGAACAGCAACAATTATTTTTAAATTCTTGGGTATTTTTCCAGAGATTTAAAAAAGTACATTCATGGGTGTGTATTCTTTGCCCACCCTTTTAGTATACAAACGACAATACAAATTATGTTGCTTTGCACCTTACTTTGCTTGTTGAGGGGAGCCTGGGAGCCAGCCTACCTCAGGGCGGAGTGCTGGCTGCTTTTGAGTTTGGACACGCCCCCTCCCCAGTCCATCCTCAGGTTAAATTCTACAATCCAGTGGTCTGTTCCTAATGAAAGGGAGCCTCCTCCCCGCCACCCCCAGCTTCCATGGCTGCCTGCAGAAGTGCACTGGGACTCCTGCCTCAGCTACAATTAGAAAAACTGCAGAGCCACCACCCGTAAAGCGAAGACCCCTAGAGATTTGTCCATCATAATTAGCAATGTGGAAGCACCCATGGTCCTAGAAGCCACTGGAGCTGGAGTTGGTGGTCTTGGGAAGTCCAGGGCTTGAGCTTATTAAACCCAAAGTGTTGGGGCTGGTAGTGAGACCCAGCAAGGGTTAGGAAGCTTTTTGACCAAACTCTGTGCTGTTGGTCTTGAAGCCAAAAGGGAAGAGGAAGAAGGCTTCCTCACACAAAGCGCTGACACTGGGGCTGTGAGAAGGTGGAGATGAGCCCACTAAGGAGACAGTGGCTGGCTCCCTACCACTGGAGAACTTGAAAGCTGCCGCCCCCAAAATTAAAGCCTCGTTTTCTCCATTTCTCAAATGAGACCAATACCAGAGTCTGGATGGACAGAAGTGACAACTGTCCTGCCAGGCTTTTAACAGGGTGGGACAGGCAGGTGGTCTTTGTTGGCTCCTACCATACTCGGAATTACATCTGGAAACCTCTGCCATGTCCCAGGAGGCCCTGAGTCACCTGCGCTCTCACATCCCCCACCTTGCCCCTCGCTACTTTCCACTTGCTTGCTAGACTCACACCTGCCACACCAGCCCCGTAGCCATTACTTTGGGCATTGGCCTCACTCTGCCTGCCGTGGTTCCTCCCTCCACACTCCCCACCCCTGCAAAACTGCAGGGTTCCCTTCCTTCTCTTCATGTGGGGCCTTTTCAGATCTCAAAAAGCACCTTCTACCCTTTCGCTCTTCAATCCTTTCACAGCAGTTACTGCCGTTTGCATTGATTTCACATGTCTTTGCGCAGTGTCTGTCCCTCCCATCCAGAAGGCAAAGCCTGCAAGGGCCTCTTCCAGAGCCCAGCATACAGCAGACATTCAGTAAATGTGTGGACTGATAGCAGCAGAGACACAGCGCCAACACCCACCCCCTCTATCTACACTGGACAGTCGGGCATCTGTCTTCTCTGGTTCAATCTTTCCTTCTGCAGAGGGAAGCCTGGAGCCACAGATAGAAGACCTGATTAATCGGATTAATGAGCTTCAGCAAGGTAAACTGGGACCTAGGCTGGCCAGCTGGCCAGGAAGGCCCTGGACGTTGAGTGCCTCCACTTCCTCACCTATAAAATCTCAGGCCTCCAGATCGTTTGAAGATGACCGTGCAGTGTCACAGCCTGAGAGAGAATAGCATGGCTAGAGGCTGCATTCACATAGTGTCTTCTCTTGCTTTTTGGCCCAGCAAAGAAGACATCCAGTGAGGAACTGGAAGAAGCCCAAGCTCTGTGGGAGACCCTGCACAGGGAATTGGACTCTTGTAAGTGGGGGCAGAAGAGGGACCCAGAGATCCCATGACCACTGCCGGTGTTCCTGTGCGCAGCTCAGGGCCTTTGCATGGGATCTTCCCTCTACCTGCAATGCTCTTATTCTCTGCAGTCCGGATTGCCACCTGCTGTCTCAAGTCATCTTTCAGCTCTTAGCTCAAACTCTATCCAACAGGTCTACCTCGATGGTCCCGTGTGAAAACAGAATGCCATTTCTGTCACTCTCACTCTCCTGCTTGACTTGTTTATTTGTAGTCTTTATTTGCATCTGACATGGTGCATTTATTTATTTCTAGTCACCTCTTTCCTCAGTGTAAGCGCTGTGCATTCTGCAGAGTCTTTACTCCTTTGGCATTTACAGGGAATGTGGGCACCAAGGGGGAGGAGCTGGATCAGGATGGTCCCCAGGGGGAGATGGGTGCGGGGTGGCGAGAACATACCTCCCCTCCCCTGGGGCTCTTCCAGACCTACTGTGTGACCTTGGGCATGCCCTTTGCATGAAGTTGCAGTGGAGGCACAGGACATAGCTCCTCCCTCGGAGGCTCAAAGTGTCCCTGTGTTTCCAGTGAATGGAGAGAAAGTGCACCTAGAGGAGGTCTTGAGAAAAAAACAAGGTATTTACCAGCTGCTCTGCCTTCATTATTATACCCCATCACCCGACAAAAGCCCACAATCCCTGGAGAAACCAGAAGAATCCCACTGACACCTGTGTCAAGGTGCTTCCCTCTCCGCTCAGATTTCTTCCTTGGCTGCCACCTGACTTGGAGGAAACACTAAAGTCCCTTAGCACCCTTTAATGCCCATCACCTCCACCTGAGCCTGACCCCCCACGAGCTCTCACGTGGCCCTCTGGCTCCTCTCTCCACAGAAGCACTGAGGACCCTCCAGCTGCACAGCCAAACGAAGGCAGGTGAGGCTCAGAGGTGAGAGCCCCTGCCCAGATCTTCCCAACCTTGGCCCCCAGCTTGAAGGAGGGGCGAGCAAGAGCTAGGGAAAATGAGTCCTGGACGCACTCTCCTCATTCCCCTTTCAGTAGTACAGGTGAGCTGGACAGAAGACTTCTGTGCTCATCTCTGATACTTGATAGTGGCATTAAGAGGGCCCCACTCATTGAATCATTTCTTGCTAGCTTCTTTATACATTTCATCCACTGGTATTATTCTAAACCTTCCCCTATTGGTTATCTAGTTCTTCGGCCATTGATTCATTTGTTTATCTGTCAGAGGGAGCACTAGGCAGAAATCCAAAGGCCTGTGCACGAGAAACCCCCGGGCTGGACTGGGCCGTGTGTTGGTCCTAGCAGATGTCCTCTCATTCCTGGGTTTTGACCCTTAGGCTTCACGTGGAAGAACAGGTGGAGGATTTGATGGGCCCGCACAAGGACCTCTGGGAACTGCAGGTGAGCCATCATCATTGCCTCCAACCAAAGACCCTCCTCACCTGGATTCAATGTCCCCGCTGGCTGCTGAGGTCCACCTACTGCGCAGGCCCAACTTCATGGCATAGTCCTTGACTCCGTCATTCTTTTTGTCCGTCCACCCAGTCCTTCAGCTTTTACTCTAAATCTGGCCACCTCTTACCACCCCCCAATGCCACACGGTTGTCCAGACTGGTGCACCAACCACTGCTGACCCTGCATTCCTCCTGCTCACCTCAAGCGTGCTTACCTTGCAGTGGCACATGGGAGCCCTGAGAAAGCTGTGGTCAGGTTATTCCCTCGTTCACCTACTGCTGCCGGATGCATTTCACAGCATTGCAGGCAGGAGGAGGGAACCCTAGTGTTTCCCTGCCCCGGGGTGGTTGGGAGCAGGGGAGGCATACCCAGAGTCTAAATAAGAAAATAAGTAAGATGAATCATGTAATGTCATTTGGGGGAGGCCTCAGCAAGGGACATCTGAATCCAGACATTAAGGAAGTAAGGGAGGAAGCCATGCAGGTATTTGGGTGCCCGTGTTCCTGGCAGAAGGAAAGGCCAGTGCAGAGTCCCTGAGGCTGAATGGTGCCTGGAGCTTTTGAGGAAGAGCAAACTGGAGGGTGGGCAGGGAGGATGAGGAGAGAGGCAAGACCTGAGATCTGAGGAGCACACAAGGGCATGGGGAGCGATTGCGGGGAAATGTGTCCCCACCAGCACTCAGTCACAGCAGAAATTGCACATTGAGCTAATATAGTGGGAAGAATGAATGACTTAGTTCAAGTAAGGACTTTGTGAGAGGCGCGAAGGAGGAGGAGGTCAGGAGCGCAGAACAGGCAGATGTTCAGGCCTCTTCTCTTTCCTCGCAGATGCTGGAGCGGCGACTGGCCTGGGAGGTCCGTGCCCTGCAAAGCCGCAAGGAGCAGCTGCTCACGGAAGGTGGGACTCCAGCGCGTGGGGGGGGGGGGCGGGGGGCAGGGTCGGCCCTGGGGAGCTCCAGGCCCCACCCGTGACGCCCTCACCCCTGCAGAGAGCTCCATGCGAACCAAGCTGGAGCTGGTGGAACAGAGGCTGCGCTCGGTGCCTGTGGTCGAGGGCACCCCAGCAGTGAACCGAGGGTGAGAGGGGAACAGAGGCACTGGCGAGGAGGACGGGGCACGGAGGAAGGGAGTGGGCCCCTGCCCACCCCCAACACCCCCCCCTCCCAGAAGCGCAGGCTCTGGGGCGCCTCAGCGCGTGGGGTTGGTGTGTCTCAGTGGCTTCCCCTCGGACTCCCTCCACTCTGGCTCTCTTCTTCCACCTCCTCTCCTCTGACTCCTCCGCAAGCCGAAGGTGGAGCTGGGGAAATTTGGGGGGACCAGTTCCCACCCAGACCCAGAGCACCTCAGAGAACGGGACCTACAAAGGAGAGGTCGAGAGCCAGGGACGGGGGCGAGGCGGGCAGAGGGAGACGGAGGGGGCGAGTGTGTCCCCAGAGCCCCTCGGAGAGAGGGTCTGTGGGGAGCAGGACTCCCAGGGCCGTGACGGTGACGTTGACAGGGCAAAGGCAGCCACAGGCCGGCCGCCTGAGTCTCTGCACCCGCCCGGAGGAGGAAGGACCCGGAGCCGTCGGTGGAGCTGGCCCTGACGCCCCGCTAGGCCAGTAGGACCCACTTGGTCCTCACCCTAACTTCAAGGCCCTCTAAGAAATAAAGGCAATGACTTCAGACAGTCCTCCACCGGCTCGGCTGGGTCTGTGCTCCAGGGGTCCCTAGGGCTGGTGGAGAGAGGTGGGGATGATTCAAGGCGCAGGACTCCCGGCACTGATGGGGCCGCCGCCGGACCCCGGCCCCAAGCCCGCCCCTCAGGCCCGTGGCCGGCTCTTGCAGAACGTTTCTGAGCTACTCAATAGATCAGTGGGTGTCAAGTCCACCCCATCTCCGCCGCCGCATCTCGGATTCCTGAACCGTTTTGCCAATAGGAGCAAGAGGGAACCCAGTTTAAAAATGGGTAAAGAACTCAAGTAGACATTTCTAAAAAGAAGATACATGAAACACCTAAAGGTGCATGAAAATATGCTCCATTATCCCTAGTCATTAGGGAAATGAAAATTAAAACAATGGCATCTCACCTCATGCTTTTAGGATGGCCATTGTCAAAAATACAAGAGATAGCAAATGAAGGCATGGATGTGGAGAAAAGGGAACCCGTGCTCACTGTTGGAGGGCTTATATGTTGGCACACCCCTATGGAAAACAGTGTGGAGGTTCCTCAAAAAATTAAAGATAGAGCTGCTATATGATCCCACTTCTGGGAATACACCCAAAGGAAACAAAAGCATTAATTCGAAAAGATATCTTCATGCCCATAGTAGCATTATTTGCAATAAACAGGACATGGAAACAACATTTGCATTTATCAGTGGTTGAATGGATAAAGAAGTTATTTTATTTATATTTATATTTGAATATATACATATGCCTCACAACTACAATGAAATTTAATTTAGCCATTAAAAAAAAAAACAAGAAAATCCTACCATTTTGGGGACAGTGTAAATGAACCTCAATAGCACTACGCTAACTAAAATAAGTTTGACAAACACTGTATGACTTCACTTATATGTGGTCTCTAAAAAACAAAGCCACCAAAAAACCCCCAAAAAAACCTCATAGAAAAAGATCAGACTTTTGGTTACCAGAGGCAGGGGATGAGAGTAGGAGGAATTGGAAGAAGGTAGTCAAAAGATACAAGCTTCCAGTTACAACGTAAGTTAGTACTGGGCTGTAATATACAACATGACAACTCTAATAACACAGCTACGTGATATATAGGAAAGTTAAGAGAGTAAATCCTCAGAGTTCTTATCACATACAAAAAAAATTTCCCTTTTTTCTTTTTCCCTTTTAATTGTGTCTATATGAAAAGATGGATGTTAGCTGAACCTACTGTGGTAATCATTTCACAATATATGTAAATAAAACCATAAAAGGGAAATTAGTCCACAGTTAGGACAAAGTGAACCCATTTTGTAAGCCTCTGGGAGCCATTTAACAGAAATGGCATAATCTTGCATAATAGATTGACTGAATAGAAGTTTGCTGATTTAGCATTTAATTCTCGCAGAGCAATTACTGGGAAAACAGATTCTCTCAAGATAATAAAATTAACATCGCTACAGTATTTAGATTTTTAAAAATCTCTGGTGAGAGGATAGACTTGGTGGCAATAACAGGAAATACGCATGTCCGCTCTGTATGCCAACAATATACACATACGTCAGTATCATGCACAGACTCGGCACAGTCACTCTCTAGTGGTATACAAAAGCCTTACTCTTTAAATACGAATGTATATAAAAGAAAGCAAGAGATGTCCTGGGAGAGAAAGATACAACAACCAGTGGTACCCCAAAATCAAATTCACAAGAGCCTGAATTTACAAAGGACGACATGAAATTTTAATTTTCTCTCTCGACCAGGCACCACAGATAGAGATCTAGGAGCGCTGACATTAGCAGGAATTCTCACCCTTGGCCAGCTTCTGCCAGTTTCTCCAGGGTCCCTTCTGCAGGTTCTGGGGGGAGGGGGGTGTCCCAGCAGGTCTCATCCCAGTCACCTGAAACCCTAGAGGAGAAAAAATAATTTTCCTTTTATCCTTTATGGTGAGTGCCTGGCTGAAACCTCTTTTTCTCTGGGGACTTTGTATGTGGATATACTTATCTAGGTTGAAAGTTCTCCACTGTGGCCACTCTAATTTGATTAGTGTTGATAAGTGTAACATGCTTATTCAGCCTTAAAACAAAATTTTACTCACCTGAGGCCTCACGCTGGCTCCACTCCAGCTTTAGTCAGACCCAGCTCGCCCCTGAACGCCATTGGTTTCCAAGTCAGATTCAGTTTTGACTCCTCCCCAGACGCAGTCCAGGAAAAGAAGCGCTCAGTCTGCGAGCTCCTGACGCGAAGCTGGCAGAGGGCCTCGGCCAGCACCTTCCCAGGCAGCGAGCCACCAGCGCGCTCCAGGGGCTCTGCGGGTACCTTTGCCTGTCTGCTTGCTGCTCCTGGGGGGCTGTGGGGAGGTCTTCTTTGGTTCCCTCTTCCGAGGCCAGAACTGTCAAAAGATAAACTGGGGCATGTTAAAAATTCTGAGTTTATCTGAGCAAAAATTGATTATAATGGGGCAGCATCCCAATCGTGCAGATAGAAAGGCGCTCCGAGGAGCTGTTGAAAATGAAAGAATTTCATGGGCAGAAGGACGCGGGAACAGGGAAGTTTTTCTTCGCCAAAAGCAAGCTGGTTATTGCAGAGCTCCTTCCTGGGGGGCGGCGGTGGTCTGTCAGGTGGATGGCCTAACTAGCTCCGCTCAGGGGATTCCTGGTGGACCGGGTCAGGGTCTCATTTCTGGAGAGCTGAGCGTGTGATTCGGTTGAGTCTTGGTTTGGGGGCATGGGCTTCACACAAGCCCCCTTTTGGGCCCGTCGTCTCGTCCTGAACAAAGGCTGGGGCCTTATCCTTGTTAAGAGGATAGGCTGGAGGTGACGTCATGGGCCTTTGAAATGGCATGTCTAAGGTCTTTACATGTCATCTATATGCATGCAGGTTCCAAGTGTTTCTGCAGATGTTGTAGAAAATACAGCTTTTTGGTTATTGTTTTATTGCTGTGCCTGAAGTAAGTTCTTGTTAACCAAGTGTTTCTGTGGACCTTGCGAGAAATGCAGCTGGCTGGTTATTGCTTTATTTCTGTATCTGAAGTAAGTTCTTGTAAACTATCAGTCTTAAAGTACTGCTTTCACTTAAAAAGAAGCTCAAATCAGATGCCGTAATTCTTTCTGTTGAA
The DNA here is from genome assembly GCA_004026545.1 of Mormoops blainvillei. Taxonomy (NCBI): domain Eukaryota; kingdom Metazoa; phylum Chordata; class Mammalia; order Chiroptera; family Mormoopidae; genus Mormoops; species Mormoops blainvillei. Next base: position 61,559 of record PVJD01002254.1, read on the forward strand.
AGAAGCATCCGTGATTCTGAGATTTTTGTATGTGTATATATATACATGAGATTATTAAATTCTTACAATAATAAAGTAAATGAAAGGGGTGGATGTGACAGAAACTATGAGGTTCCCCTTGTAGCAGGAAGACTAGAATGACCTCATGACCCAAAGCCATGTGTGTGTAATCCATCGTCTTGATTGGGGGCAGGACCTGTAACTGAGGGGACATCACTGGTTAGACTATGCTCTAGGGCACAGCTGACTTCAAGAAGGGAGATTACCCTCAGCGGGCCTGACCTCCCCAGGTGAGCCTGAGGCAGGGACCGGGGGCTTCCCCACCACAGAGACTGAAGGTCTGAGAAGGATTCCACACAAGTGGTTTTCTCCTTTCTGGCCTTGAAGCTCGAGGGGACCACCCGACAGGGAGTGAGCTGCTTCGATAAGCTGAGGGGGACATTCAGCTGACAGCCAGCAAGGAAACTTTTCAGTTTCACAGAATTTCTAAAAGTTTCTCCATTAGGCTTGTGAAACATTTATTGTAAAGGCCTGTTAGTAAATGTTTCAGGCTTTGCAGCCACCTACAGTCTCTATCTGTCACATATTTTCTTCTTCCATCTCTCCTCCCCTTTCATCCTTCCATGTATAAAGTGTAAAAACAAACAAAACTTCGTAGTTTAAGGACTGAACCAAAACAGGTTATGGGCTGGTTTGCCAGGTGCTGGTGTAGACCGTCATTAAAGAAAATAAATTAAGGCCTGGATGGCAGTGTTTGTCAATGTGCAGTGTAACTAGGTCATGACTGATGTCAGGCCACCAACAGGAAGTGTCTTCGCGGTCAGGAACAGATGCGCAGCAGCAGAGCATGACACGGTGTGTCCGTGCATGAGCAGGAGGAGTAAGTAAGCACCGGAGTAAATTCTGATAATATAATTAAGGGGGTTCAGTTTTGAGTATCTGCTGCCCTTGTTTTTAATTTAATTTGCTTAATTGTGAGTTTCTGTAGTTCAGTTACTTACTAAAGGTTGCGTTTAACAGCCAACTCCCGCAATTCCTGAGCAGTTAACAACCGGCTCTCACGAGCAGGCCCTGGCCACCCCAGCACGACACTGCCCTTGTACCCTTAAAAGAGAGAGAGGTGTGCGATCCTCACCCCAGGTTTTCCGTCTGTCAGCGGGACGGTGAACCCAGCAGACGTGATGATGGGCCGCCTTTCACCTGCAGACTGGACTGCGTCACCGGGGGTGGGAGAACGCCAGAGAGGAGGCGCCTGGGCTCCTAGCTCCATGGGGCAACTGCTTCAGGCTTCTCATGCGCCCGCTGTTAGGCAGAGGGGAAATCAACTTCTGCCTCCTTTGAACTACTCCTGTGTTGAGCTTTTGTTACAGTGTCTCTGTATTCTGATTAGATAATAGAATTCCCTTGTCTGAGAGAGGAAACCAAAGCTTAAAGAGGTAAATGACTTTCCCAACACCACAGGGCTGAAAGCGTCATACTTAGCATTATAAGCCACATCTTTTAACTCCCAGTCCATTGAGATTTCAGCTACGGCCTGTTGCGAATCGTATCAGCCAGCCATTCATTAATCAGTACAGGCCTCCAGCTTGGGGATTTCACGGGGCACAGTGGTCTTGTCTCTGGCAATGTTTTACTATTAAAGGAGTGCCGAAGTTTGGAGAAGGCAACCGTGAAGGGGAGAGCAAAGGGTCCCAGCCGGGCTGTCAGTGGGAAGGGCAGAGGTCGTGGCGGCGCCCCCTCCCCCCCACGCTGTTGAACACAAACGAGAACTTGTCGCAGCTCCGCGTGCCACAGGGATTGCAGAAGAGCAGAGGGAAAAGTCATCTGACACCCAAATATTTGCGTGTCGCACATGTGTTAGCTTTCATGTCCTCAGATCAACACTCTTCAGGGACACTTTTGATGATGACAGTCTTATAAGAGCTCACGTGCCCCAGGACCTGACTCATTCAAAGCTCAGAGACAGACACACAGGCGTGTTTTGTAATCATTTTTGAATCAATATTTCAATTCATACCAATTACATATGGAAGTATTTTTTTGCAATTAAACAGTTGAAACATCATGGCTTCTCGTCTAGCATGGCGTTTCCTTCAGTGAACGCTCTTTCCCTGCCGTGTGTGTAGGAATGTGTTTATACCTCACAGGCAATATTGATCCTTTCCCTCAAAGTAACTACTCCGAGGCATAAAAGTGTCTTAGTTCCTCTTTATATTGTGCCTTCGTCCTGGTCAGATGAACAAAAACCCTTAGTTGCAGGGCAGATTAACATGATTCTCACTGTTGCTTCTCAGTGCCCACAACGGCAGGAGACCAGTGGTTTGGGGGCTACCGTCATTACATATTATCATTTTATCCTGCTCGCCCGGTTGGGAGGACAGGTGGCTATATATCCCGATAACTTACTACAGCTTTCTGTTTCCAGTTTTGGCAGAATGTATTTATTTTTCTCAGGAAGGTTTATTGTGTTGACGCCTCATTGGCCAGATCTTCCCATGTGACACCTGTCTGGGTCACGTCTCTCTTGGCCTTGGTGTGTCTTAGGCTTTTGGTTACTTGCTCGCGGAAGGGGTCCCAGCTTTTGCCGCTGCCTGCACAACATGGCCACGGCCACCTGATCTAAGAGCAGGAAGGCTGTCCCGTCATCCCCAGGGTGAGGGCTGGCATCGGGGGGGACTGCTGTGTCACCCCTGGAGGGGAGACAGGGACTCCAGCAGGCATCCCGGAGCTGATAGACCCTGAGGCCCTGACTCCTCCCAGGAGTCTGGGGTGGGAGGCATGTGCCTGGCACAGCGTGAGCCCTATGGCCGCACCAGCGGGTGTCTGAGAAGCTCAGGCGACGCAGCAGGAAACGAGGAGTGCACTGCGAGGGGGTGAATTTGGGCCAATGAGAGGGAACTGGAGACACATTGCTGCTTCTCTGTCCTTGGATGCTCTGGTCTGAGAGAGGCAGTCGCTGTGCGGACAGCCCAGAGAGTTCCTGTGTGTGGGGACCAGCTCTTCCTCTTTGTGAAGCAGCTGTGCCCTGAGTGATACACGGTGTGGTTTTTGCTCCCCGACGTTTCCTGCCGCTCACCCCTCTCCCCTCACTTTCTTTTCCTTGGAATCCCACTTCTCCATCAAACAGTAGCACTTAATATATACATATTTTTTAATTTTTAAGCCTCAGTTTGAGTATTATAAGGCATCTGGGCAAAGACACGAGAGGATCACTGGGAAATAATTCCTGCGTTTTCCATGGGAACATGACAGAAACGGAAAATAAGAAGTCAGTCCTGTGTGGTTACATTTGATGCATAGCCTATTGACCTTGGTGGTAAGTGGGAATCCCCATGGAAGAGTAGAAATAAAAATACAAGCAGGTATGAAAAGAGAGAACGTAATAAAATGAAACCCATGGATTAAGCAGCACATCAGAGGAATCAAGTTGCCCCCATGGAAATATTGATAAAGTTGGGTTATGAGTACAGAGAACACAAAAACAAGACAAATTATCATCAAGCCCCAAGGTACTGAGAAGACTCAGGCACTGAAAATGGCAGTAGCAGAGTCCATGTTTCTGCTTATGGGACAGTAACAGTGACACCTGCTTTTAGTGCCAATCGGGCTGAAAACACTGTTTCTCCGCCTGTGGCCGTCAGTGAAGCGCCCCCAGGTGAGAGCCAGGGACGGCTATCGACGCAGAGTTCACTGTGCAGGGGAGTCAGCCGCCATCCTTTGCACTCGGCAGAGGCTCAAAGGCCGGAGGGGAGAAGTAAAGCTTTATAGTGGGGAAAGAGAGAAGGCTCCCCGCGGGCCCCGACCCGCGGCTGTTGTCACAGGCGGCTGTAACTGGGCTAAACGCTGATGGGGCTCCTCCGTCATTGGTGAGGGTGCATTTTCCTGTTGCGTCGGGCAAGGCTTTCTTCTCTGGGTGCTAATTCGGAAATGATGACAAAAATTAGGGAAACCGTCGGTTGTTAACCAAGTCCTGGCCGTCTTGAGAGAGCTACTGAAGGCGGTGAGGCCTGGCTTCCTGGACTGGATGCTGTGTGTTGTGGGTTTCGTAGGTCAGCTCCCTACGGGTTGTAGTTGCTGCAGATTGTGGGTCAGTGCTGTTTTCCTTTGCGTTCTGTGTGTATATTCAGCTACTCACCCCCAATAAAGTGACCAAGAAAGAAACGGAATTGCATTTCAGTGCTTTACAAATGAGCTGATTCTAAACCTTAAAGCTGGGGTTGTAATCCGGTCCTATTTATTATTTCTCTGGAGAGATAAGTCCTAGATTTTTGTTAAAAATGAGGTCCAGGAAAAATTAGTCTTTTAAAAAATTTTATTTATTTTATATTTAGAAAGGGGAAGGGAAGGGGAAAGATAGAGAAACATCAATGTGTGGTTGCCTCTCGAGCGCCCCCTACTGGGGACCTGGCCTGCAACCCAGGCATATGCCCTGACTGGGAATTGAACTGGTGACCCTTTGGTTTACAGACCTTCATTCAATCCACTGAGCCACTTGATATGTGGCTCATAAAAAAGTACTCTTGATATGATTTTACAAAAAGGGATGTGATGAGTGAGACTGAGGAGGTGACATAAAAAGATAAGAAGATCGCCAGGAATATAGTCTGTGCCATGCAGTATAATAACCGTGATTGACATGTGAAGGAGGAGCTCATTCTGAAAGAGAAAACATTTAAGACATGGGCACTGTAGTCTGGCAGCAAGTCATACTGCATTCACAGTATTTAAAAACCTCAAAGAAGGTGTTGTTTCTTTTTTCTTTTTTAGCCCTAGAAACATTTCTGCTCCTGATTTTGTTACATTGGAGATTCAGAAAGTTAGATAAGTGGAATAATATAGATCACTTCTGGGGTTTGGTTTGGTAAAAAGGCAGCGAGCGGACTTTCAGCCGTTCAGTCCGACAGGTAATCAACTAAATGCACACAAACATGATTTTCACCCTCAATGAGTTTGTAATTCAATTCTTTTGAAAAAGAAAGAACATTTGAATGAAAGTGTAAGAAAATAAATTGAGGTCTGGAGGGAAATTTAGAAGGAGCCTCTATACCTCAAATAAAGGCAACAATAACATTAGCTATTTCATCTGTAACTGCAAATGGAAGTAGTGATTTAATCTAAACACTATAAAAGATTCTCATTGCTCACAACTTCCAGATTTACTGTAGAGAAATCCACATTTCATATTTCAAGAGACATTAGAGTCAAGGGTCACTTGGCTTCATGAAGAAAATGGTTTTTATTAGTAAATAAAAATTCTTTTCTCTAAGCGATGGTGCACTAGCTTCCTAGGGCTGCTGAAACAAAATACCACCGACCGGCTGGCGTAAAGCAACAGAAATGTCTTCCTTCACAGCCCTGGAGGCTGGGAGTGTGAAAGCCAGGTGTAGGCAGGGCTTCTGTCTTCTGGGCGCTGTGGGAGAGAAGCTGTCCCGTGCTTCTGTCCTGGCTTCTGGTGGTTGTAGCAAAGCCTGGCTGTTTCTTGGACACAGCCCTCCAACCTCTGCGTCCATCTTCACGCTGCCTCCTTCCCTGGGCTTTGGTGCATCCTTTTCTCCTCTTGTAAGGACACGCTCCTTGGATTTAGAAGCCACGCTCATCCTGTGTGATCTTATTTCAATCCGTAACCAATTAAATCTGCAAAGACGCTATTTCCCCATAAGGTCACGTTCAGATGTCCTGAGCAGACATGGACTTTGTGGGGACACTGTTGAACCCACTACAGATGGACTCTCTGAATTAATTATCCTAGAAAAAGAACCAAACAAGGCACAGAAAGGTTTTAAGTTTGAATTCTGGCTCACTGACTCAATGGAAATTTAACCTTAATTTACCAATCTTGTAAAATTCTATGTCTACATTTTCTCATCTGTAAAATTTAAATAATATTGATTTACATATCCAAAACTGTGGTTATGAGCTTTGAATGAAATATTAATACCAATTCTAAAAGTTAGTTGTTTGCTTGCTTTTATGTTTCTTTTCATTGGTTCAGTTCCTTCACTTTCCAACTGGTTTACAATTTTTGAACTCTAGACTTTCGAAAATTTATGTCTTCAAATATTTAGGGCTGATTGAGACATTGTTATGGACCACCGATGTGGGTGATAAATTATTCTTATCAGAAATACTAGGTGAGGCAAACATAGCTTTACTGTTGTTTGTATGGGAAATACTATAATAATAAATACAAGCGTAAAGTCTGTTTCATGTACTCACCACTGTAAATCCACTCTTGCCTCACCCTGTATTCTAAAGAAGTATTAGGAAGCTTCTCAACTCTTCAAGACCCTTGTTGACTTGAAGTAAATATTCAAAAGGATATTTAGGGACAGTAAAGGATCATCATCCATCTTCCTCAGATCCTAAAACACATGTATATTCTAGATTTCCAAGCTCAACAACACTAATCCAAGTTCATAATAATATGCTACTTTAAGATAATCCAGTCTATTTTATCTCAAATCTCAGAAATTTGGAATTAAGTCCAATTATGCATTTTTTTACGTTAGAGTCAATAGAGAATTTTAGTATGTGGTAAAAATATTGGGTTGGCCAAAAAATTCATTTAGTTTTTTCTGTGTGACCGTGCTAGTAGTGCTTAGCTGTCATTAACTCATTAAAATTTTGTTAGATTGTATTGTGATAACTGTCATATCAGTATGCATTTAAAAAACTTATCAAAATTGGTGAATTTTTGTGCAGCTATTTTAATATTGAAGATGGAAAAAGATATACATCATTTTTGGTATATTATACTTTATTATTTCAAGAAAGGTAAAAATGCAACTGAAATGCAAAAAATGATTTGTGCAGTGTAAAGAGAAGGTGCTGTGACTGATGGAATGTGTCAAGAGTGGTTTGTGAAGTATCTTGTTACTATTGACATTTTGGCCAAATAATTCTTTGCTGTGGGGCTGTCTTACGCATTGGAAGATGTTTAGCAGCACCCCTTGCCTCTGCCCACTAGAAACCAATAGCGTGAGATAGCCAACATACTTATAATACCCAAATCAATAAAGTTGTTGGTGAAAATGAAAAATGTGTCTTTAATTTTCCAGAAAAAAACTAAGCGGGCTTTTTGACCAACCCAGTAGTAAAGAAAGAGCAGCAAAAACATGAACAGGTTTTTGAAAAAACAAAACAAAACAAAAAACACCTCAATGGTGATAGCAATTCTACAAAACACCATCAATGCCATGATAGAAACAAACAAAACTGAAGAAAAATTTTATCTTCAGTAAGGAAAACCAAAGAAATATTATTTCCTTTTTGTTCTTTTAGTTTGTAAAGTTTATATATAGGTATGAAAGGAAAATTTAAGGGTAGCTGATGTATATCTTGAACCATGCATCAGTCACCATCTTCTGTATGGTATTAAAAATTCCTCAAAAATAAATTTAATTGTTTACGACCATAACCTGAAACTCAGTATTTATTAGAACTCCATTTTATTTATTGTTTTACAGGGCTCTCAAGTTCAATATTTTAAAATCTGCAGGTTTGATTGAATTACTTTGTGATAATCAGTAATATTCAGTATTAGAAAATTGCTTCTTGGAAAACTTCTATATCTAAGATTAATTGTGATCTACAGTAACAAGCCGTAATGTATTTCATGATGGCACGTGTTTAGCAACCACTTAATCACACTATTGGAATGAAATATGCCATCATGATTTTAATTTTTTTGGAATAATTTTCTTCATATCTTTGGTAATCCCTTCAGGTTGTGAGTGGAAACTAAATTTGAATATTTTTCTTAATTTGGAAAAAAACTTAGACATTCATGAGGGATGTCAGTGGCTAAACAACACTGTCATGTGACGACAGAGCCCTTTATGGAAATTAAAATAATATGTGAGAGAACAAAAGAGTAAGTGGAAAGGGAAGGACAGAGAGGAGGGATTTTAGGGAAGACCAAACTCATATTCTATCTTTAATTCCTAACACAGGCCCTGTCACAGATAAGCACGCACAAAGCATGTTGAATAAATGACTGATGAAAAGATGACTCAAGTTCAAGGGAACATCGCTGGTCAAGGGTGACTGTGACTGATGACTGGATATTCCAACCAGCCAGATGGGTCCCGATCCCTTCCAGTGCTACAGTGATAGTCGCAAACACAAACCTTTTTGAAATTCTTAAGTTTATTTTAGAATCTGAGATCCATTGTTTTGAATAGTTCCACTTAAGGCATTATCTTATTTTCCTTTCTTAAGTGGGAAATTTTGTGTTTTGTAAGAAGCTGGAACTCATTTGCTGACTAAATAGAAAAAGGAGACTATATTTTATTAATAATAAAGTCAAAGTCTGTGGCAATGAATCATTTCTAAATGAAATTAGAAAAAAGTCCAAAAACACATTGATCAACACTACTAAAATAAAGATCTTACATTCAAAGTTTACTACTTAGGGTGTCGTTAAGTAGAGTATTTCTTCTATGTTTTCTCATTTCTTGAAATAGTGGTTTGAAATGTTCTGTGTAGCGTTCTTGAGTTGCTTTGTAATGGATCAGTGCCTAAGTTTGGATGTATTTTGATTTTATGTATTTCTATATTTTTCCATTTTTATTGTGCTTTCTAGAAATAAAATTGATTTTGCTCTACTTTCCTTCTATCCAATGTCTATCTAATGACCTTGCTAAACTCACATGTTAATTATAATAGCCTCTCTCTGTATTCACTTGGATGTTCTTAGTCCACCAAGTCACCTATAAATAATGGTAGTTTTCTTTATTTCCAAGCTTGCCTTACTGCATTACATAGGACTTTCAGTAAAATGTCAGACAGAATTGGTGAAAGCAGGCATGCTTGTCTTATTTCTGATCTCAAGGGAAAACTTTCACTATTTCACAATGAAATGTGAGGTTTGCTGGAAAATTCTTATAGATATCCTCTCTCAGATGAATGAAGTTCTCTTTTATTCCAAGTTTGCTAAGAAAGTTTTCATTAATGAAAGCTGACTTTTATAGATTTTTTTTCTGCATCAGTGGGAATATTTTGTTTTCTCTATTATTTTGTCAATGTGGTGAGTTTTTAAATTTATTTCCATTGTTTTGGGGAAATGTGCAGAACTCAATGAATGTATAGCTCAGTGAATTTTGACAAATGAAATGAGAGTGCTCTCCTCTCACATGAAGAAACAAGCCATTGCCCGGACATTTATAATACTCTGTGACTCCTTTCAGTATAGAGATTAGGTAACCAGTACCTTGCCTTTCAATGCCATAGATCAATTTTGCTTTATTTTGCAGCGGTGGGGGGTGGATAGGGTAAGGGTGATATAGCTTTCTTCATTCAAAATTGTGTTTGCATAATCAATCTTTATTATAAGTAGTTGCAGTTTCCTGTTCTCATTGTTGGACAGCATTCCATTGTATGAATATGTGACAGTCTATTTACCCATTCTATTGTCTATGGACATTTAGTTTGCATCTTATTTATTTGTTTGTTTTTGGTTATAATCAGTGCATATACCAACATTCTTGGACAGGTCCCTTTGACTGTATCCATGTTTATTTTGAAGACACACACACCCCCCATCACAGCCCTCCAGAGCGGAGTTTCTGGATCAGAGATTATGCACACCTCCAGCTTTAGTATATGCTGCCTAACAGTTTCCCAAAGTGATTGTACCAATTTGCACTTCAACTAACAGTATATGAGAGTTCCTAGTAGATTCTCTTTAAATAATAGATGTTATTTTTAAAGAACACCTTCCCTCTTATGGAGGTGATGGGGGCAGTAAAAAGGAGTGGTGCTGGCCTCAGGTCAGATGGAGTGGGTTATGTGGTGTCTGGTTCTTCTATTTTTATCCCGTGGTCTTGAACACGTTACCTTGTAGCAAGTAGCCATCCAGCAACCTTTTCCCGAATCGGACGGTGTTAGTAAAGATCCCCATAGTATCTGCCCTGTGGGGAGAGCAGGTAATGGGTGGTGTGTGGGCGGGCTTGGGCAGCCTGTCTCTGCCATTGTAGATGAGAATGGGGGCAGAATGAGAGAAGAATATGTAAACAGATATGGGATCTTAATGTCATGTTTTTCACCTTGAATTTTTTTTCGCCTCAGTTGTCTGTAGTGAATAGTCACTGTCGGTTACCTCCCTGAGGCTGACAATGCTCCTGCCCCAGGGCCTTTGCACTTGCTCTGTCCTCTTCTTTCCTAATGACTAATGACATCCGTGTCAGTTTCATCCCTGTGTTACATGTTTTTATGTGATTATGAATGATATTATCTTGATTTTGGATTTCCATGTCAAATTATTAATTTTTAGCACATAGGTGTATAATTTATTTTTGTATATTGATCTTGTATCAACTTTGTTAGACTCAGAATTTTAAGTTTTTTTATGGATTTCATAGCATTCCCTATGTAGACACATTCATTTGAGATGTGCATTATGCTATTTTTAGTGCAATGTTCAGTAAAGTCAATTAGACAATCATCTTGGTAAATAATGTTACTGAAGTCTTTTATATCTTTCTTGATTTTCAATGTACTTTTTAAAATCAGTTATTAAGAGAGGAGTGCTTAAATAATTTACTTTAATTGTGGGTTTGTCTATTTTCTATTAGTTTTATCTTCCTGTATATAAAAGCTTTTTTATTAGTAGGATAAAGGTTTAGGGTTGGGTACTCTTGGTGAATTTTTCATTGACTGATTTATCATTATGAATGAACTTCTTTGTTCTTGTATATTTTCTCTAAAATCTACTTTCTGATACCTTTTTTCCATATTTTTATATTTAATTTGAGTTACTTATAGGCATTTAAAGTCGAGTGTTGCTTTTTTCTCCAGACTGATGTTCTCTCTCTTCAGTACAATGTTTTAGACTATTTACATTTCATGTGATTATTTTTGGTTGGGTTAAAATTCAGCATCTTACACTTCTTTATTTTTTTATTATTATTCTCATCTGGTATTTGCTTATTTTTCTTTTTTGGTAACTTCTTTGTATTGTGTATTTCTTTATTCCATGTTATCTCCATTACCAGTTTACTTGTTACAATGATTTATAATTTTAGGGTTTGCTGAGGGTAATAAAAATCTTTAGGTTATCTCAGCCTATTCAAGTGATGTTATCCTTTTTTGCATATAGTAGAGACATATTTTGGCTATACCATTTTAGAGCTAAAGAAAACTGAAATTCAAAGTGATATGACTTGTCTATTGGCCAGAAACCTTGGCCAGGGCCTAAAATCGGAATTCTAGCCTATGGACTCAGACTTGGTGTTTTTCCTTCTCTGTGTAACGCTGGGATGGGTGTAACTGTACTTTCTTTGAAGAAGAGCAAGTCACCACAGTTAGAAATCATAAGCACCGGTGGGGAAAAGGTTGGGATTAATTTTTCTTGTCCGGGAAAATGTTTTAAACATCTAATAGGAAAGCCCTGAGATTTCCCCGCAGACCACTGGGCAGGCGTCACACGTGGGCTCCAGGTGAACAATTAGAAAGCTGTGAGCCAGCATTTCAGCTGAGACCCTGGAGCGGAATTAGGGTTCCTTAGGCTTTTCACGTTAGTCACTCCATGAGAGCTGTTCACATCCCATAAATCACATCCAGACTGTGGCTTGGAGGGTTGTCTGAAACTGTATTTACTTGTCTTGTTCTATGTGCCCAAATTAAAGAATACCTGAGTCTGCCAGCATGATAGGTACCCCTACCTAGGCCTGGTTATGTAGAAATGGATGCAAGATGCGTATTTACTTCTTGCATTTGTAACAGTTAGGAGTGCAGATTGATCTCTTAATGTATCTGTTTGGACAAATTGGATTTTATGTTCTCTGGATCATCATAGGAACATAGAAATCTTTTAATAATATTAAAAGTCTCTTAATAATATAAGTAATACCAGGAATAAATTTAATTTAGGATGTAAAAGACCTGTACTTTAAAAAATATATATATATATATATATACACACACACATATATATGTCAGTATTCCTTTTAACACAAGTATACTTAAATAGAAACCAATATATATTAAAATTAGAAAAATTGTAATTTCCACAAGTCTTTTAAATGTATTTTCCTTATATAATTGCATTTATGTCCAGCTTTACTACAAGTATTATATATTTATACCAGATTAAAATGAAATGTCCTCTGGGTATTTACACACCATCATTTTTTGTCATTCTTATTCATGAGTTTTACATAGCTGATACTTAATCTCTGAACCTAGGAGACAGGTCATAAATGTAGTCAGTTATAACTAGTCTCATTTCAGCTTTTCTCTGGTTGGAGAAAATAAAGAACAGAATTCTTAGGCTGAACCAAAGTTTTTCAGGCCAGGAATACATGTATGTATGGATGTATGTATTTTTCCAGGACTTATTTTGAAAGACTATCAGTGATGCCAGAAGGTCTGGATTTCTTTCTTAAATTTATAAGAACATGATACAGAAAAAGCTTCAAAATACAACTTTTTGACTAACATTCATATAACCAGAAGAATTTTCAGACTCAGTCGTTAAGGCATTTAGTTTCTAAACAGCTTCGCCTACAGTTTGCAAGAGGAGCAACCATTGCTTCGTGGTTCCCACTGTGAGCGCACGGCGACGTTGGCGTGCGTGTGCGGGCAGGTGACCACCACCCACCGGGGCCACCGCACCGCGGCGAGAAGCGCTTCTGGGCCGCGTACGTGGCGAAGGAGAGCGGAAAGGGAGACAGTGACAACGGGGCCACTCAGCCTGGCCCAGTCGCTCTTGCTCTGCAGCTCTGCCCCTCTCAGACTACTTACAATTTTTCTTCACAGCCCTTTCCATGTGGTTTAATAAAAACGAGAACTGTCTCCAGCAATCTGCAATGAAATGGTCTATTGGAATAGATGTTTAGCTGGCAGTTTCACTCATTTCTTTAAAAGAGATATATTGTTAGTGCTCTTTGCATTTCAGTTTCAGGAAATTGCCGTACTTCGGGGTGGCGGCCGTCGACCTCCTTAGACCAGGCGATGGCATGTTGTCCACTGAAGGGAACGGTGATGCGTCCCACCCTGGGAAGGCTTTGCCTTCCTTTCCTAAAGTGTGCTTTAGACAGGCTGATCGTTTGGGTGAACGGTAACACAAGGCTCTGTGAAACTATAAGTGTTTGCTCAGGAAAAAAAAAAGAGTGCAGGGTGAACTTTTATAAAAATTAGTAGTAAAAGATGAGGTTTGATTAATGAGATATTTGTTCATTTATTTTTTCAGGAATATTTCCAAGTGCCCTCCAGGCTCTGTACCTTTCAGGCACTGTATTGTGCTTAGTTATAAGGTAGTTAAAAAAAACAAAAAACAAAAACAAAAACCATGACCACTGCCCTAGGAACTCAGTCTGGGATTCAATCAATATAGAAGTGTGCAAATAAAAATTTTAATTTTACATTAAAATACTTATATTTGATGAATATTATGATAGACAATGATTTAGTGGGGCTCTTTTTTCAGAAAATGTTATGGCAAGTCCCTCAAGGAATTCATATTGAGACCACACTCAGTGAAATAACTAGTCCATCATGTAAAAAATTGGCAGCATCATCCTAGGGGAAGGGAGTAACAAAAGCAAAAGTGCGCGGCTGGCCAGAGCTTTGGCATGTTCAGGAACTGGAAACGGACCACTGTGCTGAAAGGCAGAATGGAGGCCAGGGAATATGTAGTCTGGATTACACAGGGTCTAGTAAATCATAGTAAGATGTTTGAAATATATACAAAAAAATGGGTCAATATGGTGATTTCATTTCATTTTCACTAATTGGTAGTACTTCTGTTATTCAATACAAATTATTCAGTAAATAAAAATTATTGCATAAAATATTAACTTCCTGTTGTTCTATATATGTTAATATATATCTACTTTACTCATTTAAGCAATTTCAGACTATCCAATAGAAAAGAGCTGGCATTGTGATAGGGCTGACATGCTGAAGGAAATGACAGTGACTTCGAAATGATGTAGGCTAAGGTTAAGTGGTGGAAACAGATTTGAACTCATTTTATGTTTAATCTTTAACATGATTCTTTTGAACTTCAATGAATTGAAAAATCCTGGATTTATTGATATATTATAATGTGACATGATATACTATATGATACTTCAATAAGCAGGATTCAGGAAACGATAATGTAATGGAGATGGAACCATTTTCTAGTTTGGATCTATATACTTTCAAAATTATGGAAATGAGTAGAAGCTTAAAATATTATGAACTGCATAAGCTGTAAATCATATCTATCTATCTATCTATCTATCTATCTATCTATTTATCATCTATCTAAAGGATGTTAAAGTTAAGAACTGTACCAAAACTATCCCCAATGATGTGAAGCATTTACTTTACTAGAGTAGTTGGGGGATCAGATATGTGGGGCAGATCAATATTGTGGGTAGAGTTACCGTCAAAAGCATATTTCTATAATTATTTGTTTATGCTAGTTTCAATATCAAAATGTATTTTTCTCTTTTTCTCTTTACCAGTTAGCCCTTCATGTCTTCCAATCTTCTAGGCTCTTCCTTTTTTTTTTTTTTTGAATTATTTTGACAACGTGCTGTCTATACATCCTTCTTTATACAGTAATTCACTGTGTACAATTACTGGAACACCTGCTGTGCAAGACTTTAGTAAAAATGACACTGTCCTCCCTCTCAAAATATTGAAACGGGATCAGTAGGAGAAACTATTTAGGTTAGTAATTGCAATATAGGAAAAAAGTTGGTGCAAGAGAAATGAAAAACATCTGAGGGGGGAAACTCCGAAGGGAGAGTGATAACATTTGGTTGGGAGGATTAACATGTTGACGGAAGGAGTGGACTTGGAACTGACACTTGAAGAATGGGCGTTGTTTCTCAGGTCAAAAAGGAAGGAATATGGGGAGCAAGGGAGAGGCTCGCAGGCACTCATCTGGCGGAGGATAGAATGATGGCTGCAAAGTGACAGTTTGTTTTGACCCACACCAGTACTACCCAGCTTGTTCACCCTCTTTATTCATCCTAGTTGGCACCACAAGACTACTGGTTATTATCAGAAATAAAAGTCAACCTAGTAAGATTAAAATATTTATTCTGATATGGTTCATTTATGTTTATTTTACTATGGGAGCCAGGTTCCCACTGATTCATACCCCTTGTGTACTGCACTCCCTAATGACCTTATATTTTAGGTAATGTCGCTATAGATGAAGAAAATAGGGCTTAACAGATTAAGTGTTTGAGGCAGTTGGCATTGGAAAGTCATTTGGAAATTTTTTTGAAGGGTCAAAGAGAAAGCAAATGAAAGGTAAGTTTTTTTTAAAAAAGAAAATATATAGAGAAAATAATATGACAGGAGAATTTTGAGGGGAAAATGTTTATGGAACAACCCAATTTTAGGGACCTGATATAGGCTCTGACAAGGTTGCAGATATATTAGATGTGATCTGATTGTGAAGGAGGCACTTTGCTTCCAAAGTACCCCGTCATGGTAGAAGTGTGGACTGAGGGGAACGGTGAGAGCAGTTGGACCTCACAGAAGAGAATGGTCATTTTACAATGAACTGGGCTACATGCTGAACTTTGAGAGATTAGTGTAGTATATTACAATATATTTTGCATAGGCAGGAAGTGAGAAAATAACTTTTTGAGAACAGAAAAACTGAGTGACCCATACTAGGAAAGTGACAAAATATATTGGGGGCAAATTTGAAAAGTAAAATTAAATAAAATAAATGCAAAAATGAAGGTAGAATGGAGGGAAACGTCACTGTGTTTCTCTCCTCCTGAAGATCAACATCATGGCCCCAAGTTCCCCCAGTCTGAAACCTAGTGCCATGTTCACACTGGGCGTGTTGGTTTGCTTCAGTTAAGACAACTAAAATAGCTGAGCTACATACACACTTTCTAACTGAATTCAGTAAAATCTTCAAAGTTCCAGTCGTTCTTTTGGGTTGCTTTATTTCAGCTGGGTCATCCAGTTGCTAAATATCTGGGGCTCAAGGGCAGGACCCACACAGAGTTTATATTTGCAGCGATTGAAGTGCCTGTGCCAGTCCACTCAGCCCAGGAAGAGCTTAACAAGCACTTGCTGAAGCGTCCTGAGCTGAGGTGGGGGAAGGGATTACGTGGAAACGGTTGAATCGGTGGTACAATTTTTCCCAAAATCCTGATCACCACATTCAGTGAACAAATCAAGAGCACATTGTCCCACTTGAGGTGGCCAGCCTGTGTGTACCGTGTTCTTAGACGCCGGCCTTGTTAATATTTTTACAGTGGTGCCTATTACGCTTATTTTCTTCAGAACAAAATTGCTACGCAGTGCCCATTTTCAGTGGGCAAAATAAAAGTTTCAAGCTTTCTTTTGAATAAGAGGAAAATTTCCCACAGTGGAACGATAAATTTAAGTGAAAGAACACCCTTTGGAATTTACAATAGATGGCAGGCGGTGTTCTTAGTCTTCCTGAAGGTGTGAAATTGTAGTTAATTGCTCTGTTCTCAATTTTAAAGAGCGAAGAGCTCATAAATAATAAGCTCGAGTAGCAGTTTGCAAAGGCTATAAAACATTTCAATGTATTTTGCATTGTCAAAAATGTAATTTTTATGAGTGTTGATTATTCCCATGAGTTCCAGAACACTCTACAGGGACCTGGTGGGTGGGAGTCATGTCTCAGTCCCTTTGACCAGCAGAGCTGTATGTCAGTGGGAAGCCTCCTGTCTTCAGTTTCCTATGACATGTGCATCTCTTGTCAAGATGTATTCCCTAACAATATAATGTAGGGTTCTACAGTAAAGTGTAAATAATGAAGTTACTACCTTCTAATTGTGCAGTGGTAAGTAAACTCTCAAACACTGAGTTATACACTAGCGTGTGTGTGTATGGAGAAAGAGAGAGAGTCTATTTTCTTCATATTTGGCAGCTATTTATTCATTGAAGAAATCACTCATTAAGTGACAGCATGATCTATTAAATTTTCTAAATTCTTTTGGATGATAAATTTTCCAAACCTTTTCAAAAAACTCACATGTATGTTTAGTGTTATACTGTTCTTAAAACAAAGATATAATATATATGCATCATATCTGGCCCATTCCCAACCCAAACCAACACAAATAAATAAACCCATGAAAACCACACCCCTGTGAGGTGAATATAATTCTTTGAGACACCCCAGAACTATTAGATTAATTGACATTTTCAAGGCTCTAACTCTACCTGGACATAATGTATTATCATTTTCTTTTTTCAGGAAGATTTTTTTATATGAAGAACTTCCATGTGTAACAATGTGGTCAGAATCTTCTTTTAGTGGCCGCTTGCTCAGCAGATAATAGCAACAGCAATTTAAATACCTAAGCAAACCAAGGCATGAATAGAATAGTTGTTTTAGCAACTTAACCCCATGCCCTGGGAGTCCATGGGGAAATATTAAGGTTTGTTACACTTAAGTTACTAAGAATTCTGTTTTCCTCTGGATTTCTCAAATCCCACAATTTCCCATGCACACAACTGGAAATAAGACTGAAAGCACAATTTAGAGAGAATGAACAATAAATTGCATAACCTGCTTGTCTTGTGAGGTTTAATATAATTTAATCTCATGCTCTGTGTTTGGGAACGTACAGAAGGGAAAAAAGTCTATTTTAGGCGATACTAAACATTGCAATGTTCATACTTTGAAAACCAGAATTTTGTACTGGGAAGTGGCTAGTATCGGGTTCTTCACATGGCATTTGAGTTCCAACTTGACCCCTACGAAATCTACCTTGTTAGGCTACGCTGTCTTCTTTTAATTAGGTTTGTGTGAAATGCTTGAGAAAATGATTTCTAAATTTAAAAGATTATGCAAAGATTGATCACTATTATATTTTTCCCTAATTTTAAACTCTTTGAGGAGCTATATTTTGTAAGCTCAACCTCAGTGCAATCCAGCACCACTCATGATAGAAGTGTCATTGTCAATACTAAAATTACTAATAATTTGGTGTAGTTATAAAAAAAATACTTTAATCAAAGAGCAGGTGTGTCTGGAAGCACAAGCATGAGACTTCACTGTTTGAAGAGATTCTTTTAGAAGCCAGACTTAGAATCTGCTGGCTTTCTTCTCACTCTTGTAATAAGTGCATGACCTTTTTAGGCAGAAGGGAGTGGGGACAAGGAAGCTGCACTAGACAGAAAAGCAGGTTGTTAGGTGCAGGTCAGTTCCCTTGGGGCTCGTAGGGTCTGTCAGGCAGATTCTATAACTAGTGATGATTAGGCATTTTCTGTGTGACTGATTTAAGATTCCATTCCTGGGAAAGCTGAAGCGCTTATTAAATTTCTGTTTGGAGACATGGGGCTTAGCATATGCAACTCCATTTTGGGCCTGTCGTTTTGTTTTTAACAATTTTGTACTGAGTAAAGGTCACAATCCATTTGATTTAATTTTTCTATATGCAGTGATTCAACCTGGATTCAGTAAGTATGTGCCGTGTCCCTGGCATGTTGTTAGTCATTGAGAACATAACAAGAAATGTGTAGTCACAGGTTCTGCCCTCGAAGAGCTTAGAGACTCAGTGCAGGAAGAAAAGACTGACACAATGCGGGAGGAATAAACTTTCCTCTACCCTTTAAGGTAATTTTGGTGGTCTATTAATTAAATCTACATGAGACAGATTAACAAGAGAAAAATCACCAAATTTAATTACATATGTACATACAGGAATCCTACATTCATGAGAGAGTCAGAGAAAGAAAGGGAAAATGAGGGAATATCTGACATTCTGAGCTTAGGATGAGGTAAGACAACTTGGGGCTTCGGGGGGGAGGATGGTTATTTGTAGGATGATAAAAATAGATGTTTAGTAATTAGAAGTTTGCCTTGCACTACAAGGAGGTCATAAAATGTTATTTCTGGTGATAACTCTTATTATGGGCAAGGACCAGAATTTCAGTTCTTTCCAGTGGAAGTACAAGTTTCTTTGAGCCTGCAGGGGCCCCCTTCCCTTTGGCTCAAAACAATTCAGATGCCAACGTGGCACATCTTGGCCTGTTCTGAACCCCTTCAACAGTAAAAAGACAGCAAACACCAAACTGTACGCTCTTGTAGGGAAGGAAGAATTTTCTTTCTACTCTTCTGGATTCTTGGCTGAGACCCTCTCCCCCGCCTCTTTCATGGAAGACATTAACAGGAGAAAAACAAAGAGAAGTTTAATAACATGTATACCTCCTGTATACATGGGACATACCCAGGAAAACTCAGTACCTCCTCCAAATGGCCCAACCCGCCACTTTAAATAACATCTCCGGCTACAGAGGAAAGAAGATGTTGAGGGACTGGGGAGACCAGTTACAGGCAGTTACCAAGAAAAGCGCAGCACACAAAGGTCAGGTTGTTATGCAGATTTAAGTCCTTAACTTCTCCAGTGGTAAAAGATTTAGTCACACTCTTCCTGGTACAGCGAGGCAGACACCTTACAAAGTGGAGATTTGCATTATAAATGTAAATCCTCTCTCACAAAAGAGTAACTTCTACTGGTTTTCAGAGCTTCTTCTATGTATATTGTTTCTTAAAATAACCATCTCAAAATAATCCGTAGGCCAAGAAGTCATATTCTGGGCTGACACACTCTGCTCCCCGCTACTCGGAGGAGGCAGCGGGGCGGATGGAGAGAGCACCGGGCCAGGGATCAGATGGTTTCTATTTTGGCCGAGCCCTGGTTCACTGCGTGACGTTGTTGGGGAAACAAAAAAAAAAAAAAAAAAAGAATCTCCTGCCAACCCAGAAAACCTCGCCCCAAAAATGGAAGAGAAAGAAGACAGTTTTTATCACCGAGTAAGAATTAAACTAGAGTGTGATGCACATCCCAGGCAATCCGCGAAAGAAGAGACGGAAAGAAACCTCACTCTTACATAGCCAACCAGAGACAGCCCATCAATAGACAACAGCTCGTCCTCCAATAGTGGACTTGACAGCACCATCTGTCATGCATGAGTTGTCCTAGATTCATTCAGTAATTGGGGTGACCTGTGTTAGCTAATCGGTGTCGTCCAAAGGAAAATTAAATGACAGGAGGAAGTTTGGAGCAAGACACCTGCCAAATCGGGCTGCCGCCCTCCTGTAGAAGCTGGGTGACAGGGGCCCTGTATTCCTTGATGCTTACGTTTTAAAGAGATGGGTCCCAGGCCCTTGAGGCAGAAATTCCGGGGTTGTAAATGTGGCAAGAGGTTTACTTAGCTTTGTCAACGTAAGAAGGTCCATACCTATAGAGAATTTTCATGAGTTTGAGCCCAAACCGATAACACTTTCTGGGAAGCAAGATCTCAGATGCTCTGCAGAGGGGCAGTTTTGCTGTTTCTTTTATGCATTTGGAATGAAGGTGAGGACCCAGGGAGGTCACACGGTGGTGGGAGAAAGCAAGGTAGGGTTTGGATTCTAGGGTGGTTAACAAGGTTGCGCCCTTTTGACGGTGGCTGCCCCTTCAAAGCACATTCCTTCTGGCATTTCAAAGGTGTGTTAACCCAGATGTACAAGGACATGGTTCGGGCTGGCTTAAAAACCTTTCATGAAAGAAGTGGTAGGCCTTAGCTACCCACTAGGACCTGACCTGCCCAGTTTGGAGTTTACGATCAGATGGCACAGTGAGGTTACTTTCTGCAGAATCCCTTTTTCATCCACAGCTTTTAGAAGGATTTAGATACATTTCAGAGAGAAAGACAAAGAGATGATGAGTTTTCTAAAGAAGGCGCTCTAAGAAAAGACAGGCAAAGTCTCTTCCCTTGTTTTCAACGAGGAGAATTAAATGCCTGTTTTACTGTGCAGTTTACATTTGCTCTTGCAGCCTTGCATAAGCCATTTTATCTTTCTCCTCATATGTACATGGAAAGGGCGGGGGGATCTGTGTCAGCATTCACAAACTACTTGCCCACCAAGTCTGAGAGCCACCGAACCGCCACAAGGAAGAGCTTCCGAATTCTACCGCTTTTTCATGTTTTTTCTTGTGGTAGAATGAAAAACATAGCCGTTGAAGGCAAATAATGTTAGGTTCAAGCCTGGGATCCTCACAGCTAAAAATGTGGCCCAGGCCAAGTGACCTTTCTCTCTAATCTCCATTACCTTGTCACCGGACATGTTCCATGTGGTGTGGGGGCGTAGGGTGGCTGGCCTGGCCCTGCCCTGGCACGATCTGGGACCTCCGGGCTCTTGACGCCGACTTGTGCAGGAAAGGTTTCAAGAACCAGTTAGAATGAGAAGGAAAGCAAGTTTATTCGGGGAGACAAAGAGAGGTCAGGACACACGTGTGCCATGGTGAAAGAAGCAAAAGTAGTGAAAGTACACAGACAAGTGGGCGTGGGCCAACTCATGGGTGAGTTGCGCTCTGGGTCCGTCAATTCTTGTAACTTTGTGTTTCTAAGGGTATTTCTGAACTTTGCGGCACCAAATTCTGACTTTGCCTTCTGGTTGGTGGGGGTGATCCTTTTCCGAACGTGGTCCGCTCTGGAAGGTCGTGGCACTTGTCCCCCTGGACCCCCCCTTCTACTCGCGGCGTCAGCTTTCATTACAACGATGGTGTAATGAGCTGTGGGCTCTCTCTTCAGTTACCCCTCCATCTTGGAGGGACCTGGCTTGAGACGGGTTTTGTTGTTGCCGATGTCTGCAGCCACCACCGGGGTTTCCTGCCAGCAGCTGTTGCCCTTTGCGCATGCCTAGGGGTGGGGGCTCTGGTGAGAGGCTCAGCAGCCTGTGACATTTGCCCCCACTTCCCCATGGCACTCGTCTGGATTTTCCCCTAACTTCTTTCTATCCTGCCTCAGCCTCACCTGTAAATAGAAATTGAGATAATGGTTTTATTAGTGGTGTTATAAGGATGAAATAAGATCCCTCGCTTCCTGACTATAGGGATGACTATTTTAAAATATGTTGTCTATGCATTAATGAGAATGATAAGCATATCTATATGTCCACCCTCAATTCCAGCTTAGAATCCTAAATATGTCTGTCAAATGTGATAAATACCCGTTATCGGTGGCTTCGGCCCAGGGTTGTCCCAGGTCTGGGGCTCATAGCACTCTTGGTCCACGTGGTCCAGGTGGCTCAACTTCATCACTTTGAATCACAGGGTGCGGTGGTTATGCCCCTTTCGGGATTTTCAAAATGGTTAAATATGTTTAAAGAAACGGACTTGTTCGAAGTATTTTATTAGTAAAATATACATAACATAAAATTTACCCTGTTAAGCATTTTAAGTGGACCACTCAGTGATATAAAGCATGTTCACAGTGTTGAGCAAACATCACCACTGTCTCGTCTAAAAACTCTTAAATCACCCCCGATAGAGACTGTGCTTGCATAAGTTGAGTTAAGCAATAAATTAAACCGCAGCCTCCAGCTGTCATAGGCAGGCAGAGAGGACGACGATACGGGAAGCCTGAAAACAGAAGCCAGAACCAGCCATATCATGCTATGAATGTGAGTAATTTATATGGGCCAGAAGCCCACGGTCAGGGGACCGAAAACTTAGTAGATGTTCCTGTGAAAAGGGATCTGGATGACATCATGCAAGCGTGTTTACTGACCCTTGAAAACCGTTATCTATCATCTTTAAACACATTGATAACAACTCCAGCATTCAGAACGAGGAGGCCGCGGTTCTGCTGACCGCTCAGGGCATTTTTACAAGGCTCTGATAAACTGTTTCAGGGGGACGTTACTAAATGAAGTGCGCCCAAACGAGTAGGGGAAGTGTGATAAAGATTTTGAAATGTATGTCAAGAGTGCTAAGTCCGAACAACCTAAGAATATTTATTCTGATGAACAGAGACTTGGATACTAAAATCCTCTTTGCACATCTGAACAGACATCATGTGAAAAAAGGAACCAGTCAGACAAATGAGGGCTTGTTAACAAACACCATTGTCCAACAGTAGAATCAGCAGCCATAATGGGTAGTGAGAGCTCCGTCAGCAGAGGTAATCAAAACAGGTTAGGCAGGAGCTGATGAGTGTGTTGCCACCGATGTGTGCAGTAGTTGGTATGTTACCACAGAAGAGGCTTGGTTGGGGTAGGGCATGTTGGGGAGCAGTTAGAGAGTTAACATGTGAAAAATACCTGTTATGTTACAGGCTGTTTGCCAGTACTTTGGATTACCTGTTTCAGTGTAGGAAGAGCTTTAAAAAATTACTTTCTGGTAAAGTTGCTTAGATTCCAATAACAAAAACAAAATCTTTACCTAATATTGATGCTTCAGAACCATACCTCTCGTATAGGGCCTTCGAAGACCAGAAAGAGAACTTTCAGCACAGCTAGTTTGAAAAGTTAAATGGCAGAGATTTGTGTAGGGGATGATGGGCCCAGATTATGTCGTGAGGGAACTGTGGGCTCTGCTGACAGTCAGCTTATTTTTCCTTTGTATTTTCATGCCTTCCCAAAGATGACTCTGACTCTCCCTGGATTCAGGTGCAAGAGGCCCTGTCCTTGCAGCTGCCAGCCTAGAACTGTGAACATCCTGGGACTTGCTGAGTGGGACTCTAACCAGGAGATGGCAGCATCTGCCTAGAGATGCACCAGTCACCCTGGTTCTCCCCTCACAGCGCCAAAGGAACAGGTTTATGGAACGCTAGGGGGCTCTAAGCGCTTTTCACTGCTGGTTACAGAGGCCCTGGTTCAGAGGATCTCTGTAGGAAACAGTCCTCCTGGGTCTCCACCATATATATATTTATAAAACTACCCTCCCCTTCCCCACACACACCTGTACCTATTCACAAAGAGGGTCCTGTGGCTGCCTACAAAGCTGGGCTGTCACACACGCCCATACACACTTTGCAACCTGAGACAGGGCCAGTAAGCCCCAGATCTCAAGGTTCAGAGGGAGCTGTCATTTTTCCTTCCCTACTTTTTTACACTTTGGCGATCACAGGAAGTGTTCTACATTAAATACATGCTTCAGTGGCAGAACATATTAGACTTCAAGGTCAACCAGGGTACAGGTGTGCAGAGGTTATACCCAGTAAGAAGCCAGAGCAAATCAAGAACTAGGACTGGCTTTGTGCTTCTCTGTGCCTGGCGGAACTGAGGCTGTATCTATCCAATGAGATCTCAGACATGCTAATTTTGTGAGAGAAGTAACTTAATTCCGCCCCTCCCTTTACACTTTAGGCAACTGATTCTCAGTGTCACTTCTTAGTTACTTCTCCATTATCATAAACTGCCTAGTGACAGCAAAGAGACTCAATTCCAAATTTATCTGATTCCAAGCACTCTGCTTTTTTTCTACAGCCTTTTTCTGCTGCTTCCCCTACAACATGGGAACATTCAAATCTCTGAAGAAATATTTAATTCTCTGAAAGGAATTTAGTGTCATGTGCAATTGTTTTTCCTTTCCCAGATAGAATACAGTTGAATTAAACAAAGACTTTCGCCAAGGGCTAAGTAGACGCTTTTCTACCAAGGGCGAGTCCTCGTTTGGGGGATGTAATGTGGGGTTCTGGCTTCCTGGAATTCACAGGAGCTTTGTCCAATGCACCATTTTCTGTAATCACAATAGCACCTAAAAAGTCCAACTACTGCATAAATTTTAAAACAAGGCTAGATGGAAATTGCTATGCTTGCTCACTAAAACCTTAATGATTAAAATCGGCTGCATAGTCTGGGTCAGGGTGAGATGTGAACGAACACTCACCCAGAGGTCTTTTTCACAGGCTACCGAGGGCTTTAATATAATCTGCACAGGGGGTCTGTCCGGCAACTCTAGATGAGCTTAAGCGGCAGCCATGAAAGAATAAAAGCTCTAAAAAAATGGATGTGATCATTTCCCTCTATTCTAGCTTGGTCAGATCATTCCTGGTGCTGCAAAGATCTTGTCACATTTTGGCAGTGAGAGCAATTAGGTGGCCCGCTGAGGGGACCAATAAAAACTTGGTGAGCTGATGAGATATTTAAGCAGAGAACCCCGTCCACAAATGGCATGTGCTGAATTATGGCTGGGCGCCCAATAATGGCTGAGGCAAGCTCTGCCCTTGCCGATCTGATGGGGAAATGGGCGTCACAACCATGGGGTGTAAAATGTAGTACAACAGTGAGGTGAAGAGCTCATCGGAGAAGCACCTACCCCCACCTTAGGGGAGTCAGAGAAGAAGGCCCAGAGAAAGGTCGTCTAATTTGAGACCTAGATAGTGAATAGAAATTAGATAAAGATGGCAGGCCCTGGCCAGGTAACTAAGTTGGTTAGAGTGTTATCCTGTACACCAAATGGTTGCAGGTTCAATCCCTGGTCAGGGCACACACCTACGTTGCGGGTTTGATCCCCTGTTGGGACTTGTACAAGAGGCAAGTGATGGATGTTTCTCTCTCACAGTGATATCTCTCTCTTTCTCCCTCCCTCCCTCCCTATACACACACACTCCACCCCTCCCTCCACCCCTGCCTCTCTCTCAGGTGAGGATTTAAAAAAAAAAAATAGGGTGGACAAAAGTGAGGATTTCCACGGAGATAATCTACTTTCCCAAACACAAAGGTTCTATGCTTTTCTATATGTATGTGGTCTTTCTAAAATACCAAGAAAAATGTCTTATTGTATCTTATTATCTATTGCTGCCTAACTAATCACCTCAAAGCGTTGTGTCTTAAAACCGGACCGCGTATTTGCTCATGGTTCTGCAGTTGGGGCCGGGGTCAGTTGTGCAGTTCTTCTGGCTCGCCTGGGGATAGCTCAGGGGCTGCCATCATCTGAGCCCAGCGAGGGCGATGGTCCGGGTGGACCGCCTCGAGTTTCTGGCAGGGGATGCTACCATTCTCTGGGAATACTTTGGGTCTTCTCCACTTGGCTTTGCATCCTTCAGCAGGATAGACAGATCTTCTGTATGCTGTGGTCTTGGGCCAGCATTTCAAGAGGACAGAGTGGGACACTTCAAGGCATCTTGGGGACTGGGTTGTAGAATGCATATAGTATCATTTCCATCACATTCTATTGATCAAAGCAAATCTGAGACTAAAGAATAAGAAAATAGACTCCTACTTTTGATAGGAGGCACTGCAAAATATCATGGCCATGTTTTTCAATTTCCCTCGATCATGCTGAGAAAACCCAAACTAGAGTCAGTGAAGGTGACTCCAGGGAGGTGAAGCTTGCGCTCAGCCTTTAAAGATGAATAAGATTTCACCGAGGAGAGTCGGGGAGAGCACAGCACAGCGGGGGGTGGTGGAAGAGCATGGCTGGTTCATGGGAGGGGTTCACAGGGTTTGGTATCAAAGAATCAGAGAAGCAATTGTGGGAAAGACACGGCAGGAGAAGAACATCATTCGTCTGGCAGTGTCCCCCAGTGCACTGGGTTGCCTGTGAACTGATCGGCGAAAACCGGTCCTATCTGGAGAAGCATGAGATCACGTAGGGCCTCAATATGGTCAATCTAGAAGTTCAGCAAGAGAACATTTACACCAGGGGATTTAGACAATGAGCTTTGTTTTTGTACCCCTGAAGTGTCATTTCGCAGACCCTGCATAAAGTAGTTTCAGAATGATCTCATTCCCAAATTTGGGGATTTGCTCAAAATCCCCACTGCGGGTCCTTGCTGTGTCTCCGGGTTTGATCCCCTGGGAGTCCTGCTTCCTTGTTTTGGGCAGGTTACTTCACTGGAAGTGGAGGAGAGGTTCTGTTCTTAAGCTGGCTGCAAACACGCCTCCTGGCTTCACTGCGAGCACCGAAACCAGTGACTCTGAGGGCCATTAAGAGAGCACGTGGGCTTGAGCGCATGAGGGCAGAAGCCATCTCAGCCAACACACATCTACCGCCAGTCGGATTTCCACAGGATTTTTTTCCCCATTTATCTTCAGTCAGTAAGGAGAAGATAGTTTATTGCTGACCGACCTTTGAGAGGAAGAATTGAACGGCAATCAACCTTTTTGGCAAAGCCAGGACAGAGGTGACTTAGATCACCCAAGGTCATATGATAGCCAAGTGATCTAAGCCACTGGGGATGGATAGCAAACATTTCCTCACATTTTTGGTTGCTCTGTGTGAGGAACAAAGCATGATTGAAAATTAAAGTGCAAACTCTCTTTTGAGTAAATCCTTCTGTCATTTTGAGGCGGGCTGGCAACCGCCTAGCCTTTATGTTCAGCAAGTCTTTTAAAATCAAGTCGAGACATGTTCTAGAAGCCATAGCAAGCGTAACAAGTGTCTTCCGCTTCCTAAGTATACCCCTTTGTTCCTCTCAACCCAAAGGACCGTCTGTAGAAGTGCAAACCAAGAATCCTGCCATTCTTAATAGTTGGCAGTGGGGGTTTGTGCTGCTCAATCAACCTTAATGCTGGCAACAATAAATAAAAAAGACTCCTTTGTTTTGCGTGGGGGAGAAATAGAGTCTTAGAGGTGGCAGGACTAAAGGCCCGTCGCTCCCCCGCATTCTGCGTTAGGGTCGTAGACTCAGGGGAGTGGCGTGCCCCTGAGCCTCAGGTTGTTTCTGTTTTGCTAAGATAGGAGGGATTCCCGCAGGGACCGACAGGCCTGGGGCTAATTATGCTGTAGGGTGAATTCATCACTAAATCGTTTTTGCTAACAAAGACAAATGACCTCATATGTTGTAAAAGGCCCTAAAAAATTAGGTGAGTGAATCTAACTTGCAGCCAACACATGAACCCAGAGTCAGCACATGGCAGCCTGCCAGAGAGGCTCCTCATTTTTGGTTTGCATAGACAAAGACGAGAAATAGGCAACCGGGACCGGGCATTCAGCTCGGGAGCTCTTCCGCCTACCGTCGTCTTTGCCGCAGGCGTCGAGAGGGAGGCGCTGTTATTACCTTCATGTGCAGATGAGGAAGCTGTGGTTCAGAAACTTCAGAATCAGGGACTCAACGCGGCTTGGGGTTAGCAGACGTACGGCTCTTAGCTCCGATTCCCTCTCCACCGCTCATTTGCCACGGGCATGATGTTTAGTGGGTTTTTAAATCTCTTTGAGGCTCAGTTTTTTCATCTTTATAATGGGGATGGTATATCCACCTCATAGGCATGTGACAACAGGAGAGAATTCATTCACACTTATACACTCGCCCTGACAATACATGCCCCTCAATGCATTTATGAACTGAAGAACTAGTTTAGCTTTTCTGTGTCACACTTTCTTAGTTATAAAATGTGGACAATAAGAACGGCTTGCTTCAGTGGCTCATTGTGAGCCTAATGCTGACAATGGTAGAGAAAGTCACCCAAGAAGCACTTGGATGACGGTGATGGTGACAGTAGCGATTCTCTTATCCCTCCAATAATTTGTCCAGTGTCACACACCATGTAAGAGCCAGAGCCAGGGTCCAGTCCCAGGCGTTACAACTTTGTTTTAAAGTTTTTCTGTCGTGAGAAAGGAACACAGAATTAAAGGCAAGGATGGGAAACAATGTGAACTCCCAAGAGCTGGGCTTTCGGTGATGCCATAAAAGACTTGAGCAACATTTAAGAGACAATGGAAGCGTGGGAGGGCTGGGCTAATGCCTTCCTGATGGGACTTCGCAGGCGTTCACCAGGGAGGCTCAGGGCAGAGTTATGTGCAAGACCTGCATGGCCTCTCCGTGTTGGTCATGGGGCTGAGTTACGGGGCTGTTGGCTCTGGAGTGTGATCTTCAGTTCACACTTGAGAGAGGGATCTCTGTCATGATCAAAGGCTAACCATGTTCCTTGATTATTTCTCCCTTCTATAGCTTCCTCACTTGGGGGACGAATCTAGTGGTAGTCATTTATATCTGTAGTAAAAAGTGTCTTATCCTGTGTTATTCATTCATTTACTCATTCTCCGTGCACTGCCACTTGCCCAAGGTCAGATGGTTGGTATATTAAGTTTCTATTTCCTTGCCTGTAAAACTGGTAATAAGAGTATCTGTTCCTTAGGATTTTAATCAAGAGGTAAGATAACGCAGGTAAAGCACTTAGCGATTATCTGTTACTCACTGCCTTACTACTTATTGATGACGCTATTGAAAACACAAGGCGGCAGCTGCAAAAAGGAGATCCGGCCCTTTGGTTATTGTCTAGAGGTCTAGGTTAGAGTCCTGGTTCAGAGGACTAGCGCGACCTAAGGAAATCGCTTTTTTTATCAGACTTTTTTTTTCCTCATATGTAAAATGAGGATATTGGAAGACATCAACATTTAAAGGTATTTTCCAAGAAACATTCATCTCATGACATTGTCCTTAGAATGAAAAGGAGTCGAGTAGGCCTGTAAGTCTGGGAAGGTTTGTACCTTCCATTCTTTTCCCGAAACCCTCCATGCACAGTATTGTGGCAAAGGCCCTGCAGTGGGGGGGTCCTCTGGGGAAGAAGCCTGTTCAGTCGGCATTAAACCAAAGTCTCCCTAAGTCATTTGACTTTGGGACCCATTTCTCTCTGTAACAGCATAGCCCTTTCCCATGGATTATTCTTTGGGACATGCTGAACTAGGTGATCTCCTAAGAGCTTTCTCAGCGGTGACTATCTTTTCTACCAACACACCTACCTGTGATGTTCCTTTTTGTGGTTTCAACACCAGGTACAAGTGGGGATATTTTCCTTGTTGATGGGGTCCATCTGTCAATCCCAAACCATGTGGCATAGGCAACTGACAGGTCTATATTTACACAGAGCCACATGGGTAAAATGCACACCCATCAGTGCATGCACAAAGAAGATGATAATATACAAAATCTAGAAATGCATTTTACAACACTCTTATTGCTGCCAAAACTGTTTGGATTTTTTTTCTCTCTTTTTTTTTTTTTCCACCGTTCCCTGGGCAGCCTTTTCTTTCAGAATTGTATCTCATTTTTCTCACCCAAATGGAAAGAAAAACTTGGAACCAGAAGCCTTTCATTGCTTTCTGAGTAGTTGAGCCAAATCAAAGTGATGGTCTGGAAACCAGAAAGTTTGGATTCTAGTTCTGCCTGTGCCATGAACTTGACCTTAATTTGGAGCAAGTCATCTGTCCAATCAAATCCTGCACTTCTCCATCTAGAAGATGAGAAGCTGAGCTAGATTGGTCTCTGTGTTCTCACCCAGCATGAAACATGGTTTCTTCTAGATAATTGGCTTCTGAAGGCTGCTTTTGATGCAGAGTCCCCCAGTCTTCCCTGCGGCCTCGTGCAGCAGACATCCGACCCTGAATGGTTTGCATTAGCCCCTCTGCACCAACAAGCAACAGCAGGGGATGGGAACAGCTTGAGCCCATCTGGATCTTTTAAAAGGGGCTGCACTTCACACCCCCTGTGCCATACTCACACGGATGTCACCCTCATTCTTGGGGAAAATGTTCTCTCCATCTGTTGGGACAGCCTGTGTCCACTTGATCAATGGCCTGGATTTTAGGGATTTGGGTGTTTTTCTTTTTTTTCTTTTCTTACAATAACAAAAGAAATATCATCAGCACCAAACCTAATTTAAATTATGGGGAGGGTTTTACTTAAATCCACAAAAGCAATGAGAAGCAGGCCTGGGCTTGCGAGTAGGGCCAGACACAATGGATCACATTAAGGCACGAGGATCAGCTTCAGTGTTGAGGTTAAAGATTGTTCTCTCTTTTGTGGCTCTGTCAGGCCCTTAACATCACTTAAGCATAATTGATTTCGGGGAACTGAATGCCGTGAATGTGTACATTGGCTTCTGTTTCTCCAAAATTGTGTTTTAGAAGAGTTCACGTTCCGTGAACTATTGAGCATAGAGATCTGCTCTTCAAAAAAAAAGCCTCAAGTGTTGATTTTGAGGTGGTTCTCTGTGTCCCTCTCCCTCTCTGTAGGAGATCAGTGAATTAGGACCTGCTTGGGGCTTGTCTGTAACTCCTGGGGATGGGGGCGTCTTCATACATGTGCAGGTAGAGGAGCATCGAAGACCTGGGCTGTGTCTCTGGGGGGATCAGTGGCTTCACCACTCTCTGACTCTGGGTCTGCTATTGAATCCCTCTCGGCTCTGCTCAGCCTCCCGTTCTGCACGGTGGAGCAGATAATCTTGTCACAACCCCCTCACGGGGCAGTACTGCTGGGGCACCTCTTCCCCCTTCCCCAGCTTTCTGAATAACAGCCTGTGGAACATCTTGACTTTGTCTCACTCTATCTCGTTCTCAGTGTCTTTGACACTTGGCAAGGGCTGTCCCCTCCTGTGGCAACAACCTTCTTCTTCCGCTTGGTGAATGTGTATTCATTCAAATAGGGCGCCTTCCCCGTGGGTCATTTTTTCATGACATTCCAGGCTAGATTTCCCTGCTTGGTGTTCCTCTCTGTATTTACACTTGTCAGAGCACTTAGGAAATCCCAAGTTCACCTTCTAGATGCTTGCAGACTTGTGGGAGGTGTGCCCTACTCTTCTACAATTGTATCTTTCCAGCATCCCACCTCCCCTGTGGCTGTTAATGCTATTTGAGGCCTATCACAGTTGGTGAATAGAAATGAAGAATTTTTCTTATTTTTACTCACCAGTGAAGAGAAAGCTCCAACCAGCAAGCTGAGAGAAGGGGAAAACGTCTTGGTGACAGTCTCCTATGAGCCAGGGTACGTTATGGATTCTACCTCATTTCACCTCTTCAGATACGGATGATGTACGTGGTAGCAATGAAACTTGAAAGAAGAAGAAATAGAATTTCAGAGAGTTTAAGTAACTCTGTCAGTTAGATCCTTTGGGAAGTAGAAACTGAAATGGGACTAATAGTTCAAGTGGTTCACCCTGTGTGTATGTGTGTGTGTGTGTTTGTGCGCGTGTGCGTGCGTTTGTGTGGTGGGGGATGAGGTTTTGACAAAGTACAGGCCAGTTCCACAGGGAGCTCCCGAGCAAAGGCTGCCCATTAGAGATGGCGCACGTCAAGCAGGAGTGGTGATGAAGGCACTGCAGCTGACGTTCTCAGCGAGCTGTATCCCTCGCCGTATGGAATCTAGATGTCCCAGCAAAGCCCCGATTTGAAAAAGTGGGTCAGTCTGACTTTGAAGTCCATTTTTTCTACACTACACTTCTCAGACATAAGGCACTTCCTGTGACATAGTTTTAAAGATCATACAAATGACCAGTACAATACCAACTTAAATATGACACTAGAGTTTAAGTTCCTCCGAAAAACAAGATACAAGGTGACCCCCTCATTCACAATCTTGCCTCCGTTGGTCCGTTTCCTCTCTCTTGAAACTGTGTCCTGGCAGAATCTTGCAGGGATTCTATAATGTACTGAATGATTAAAAGTTATTAAAACCCCAGATGATTGAACCTACTGATTAAGCAACTGTATGGACATCCAAGTCATTTCGGAGGGCTCTGATGGTCGCCAAGTGCTGTAACCTTGGACTGCAAAGGCAAGGGATTTATATAAGCTGGAATGCTTCTGACGCTTCCTCTACCAGAGCTTGGTCTGAGCCAAGTCTTGATTAACCATGACCTCATCTTCATTATAGACACCCTGGGACTGCAGCCTTTCAATCACCTCCATCTACGGCCACTTGGGGGCCATCAGAGTGGGATGGCACGGGATCTATTACAGTATGAACTTTTTGAAGTATTCAGAAAACTACAAATTAATACAAAGTCTTTTTCAATCCAATGCTTTAAAATAGCTGCAAAATAGGATGTCAAGTAGAGAGACTGAGATGGGGTCAGCTTTCCCCCAGAAGATTCTGTCACTCAGTTTGGTATAGCCAGGTCTACACACGTAAGGGTGCAGACTCAAATGCTCACTTCGCAGACCCCAGCCTAGGGTTCATAAGTATCTCCAGGGTTGGAGCTCAGGATCATTGTTTTATTACTGATTTATGGGAGTTCATCTCAGGAGAATGAACAGACTGGTGGCAAGCACTAGAATCTTGAGCCCCTTCCAAGTTCATCCTGATCTTAAAAGTTCTAGTCTGAAGGTCATCCGTTCTTCAGTGGGAGAAACAATCCTAAAACCTAAGCCAGTAGTCTGTCAGAATTATAGGGAGTCATACAGCATTTCAAACCAGTATGCTGATGGCTGGCTCAACTGGTGGTGAGCTTCCCATCCCTGGAGATATTCAAGCAGCAGGGGCAGGAAGGTCATCTGTCACGTAGGCTGTGGATAAGGGTCCTGAAGAGGGAGGAGGTTGTAATCCATAAATTCTCTTGCAAGTCTGAAAGTCAAAAATCCAACAGGAAAAGATTGACTATAATTCATGCCTAATATTATATGTACCCACACCTTTCTTACGATGATGGTCTAGTGTCTAGGCATGTGCTGTCTGACTCACAAATCCAAAACCATCACTTCACCACCAAAACCAGCCACAGTCCCCTGTCATAATCCTCCGTGGTTCACCCTGAATGCAAAGCCTCTCCAACTGGATCTCCCCCTTTCTCTCTGTAGCCCCGTCCCTTACCACTTCCCTTCTTATCTCAGAGCATAATATAACTTGGATGCCACCTATATTAGCTCTCTATTAGTGTGTAGCAAATAACCCCCAAGCACGGTGGCTCAGGGCAGCCACAGGGATTCAGAAGTGGTTAGCCATGTGGATCCGGTTTGAGGTCTCTCATGAGGTGGCAGGAAAGAAGTCAGGCAGGCCTCGGATCTCTGAACACTTGACTGGGGAATCTGCTTCCAAGGTGGTGCTCTCAGCTGGTCCTAGGTGTTGTCAGGAGGCTTGAGTTCTTCATGGGCTGCCTGAGCATCCCCACAACAGAGGGACTGACTCCCTGCCAAGTTGAAATCCAAGAGGGCCCCAGACAGACACCAAAATATTTTTTATGACCTGGCCTTGGAAATCGCACACAATGAAATCTGGCAGCGTGTCATAGGTTACACGGGTATGCTTTTATCAGTGTGAGAGGGGACTGCACAAGGGCATGGCTACCAGGAGGCGGAGCTCCCTGGGGCTTTCTCGGAGGCTGGGGGAACATGCTCTTTGTTCTTCCCCGACTGCCCTGGCCTCTCCTTTCCCCAGTGCTCCCCCATCCACGCTTCTAGGACCATCTCATGTGCCACCGCCTCGGTGAGGCCTTCTCCGAATCCACTCAACAGAACTAACAATCTTTTTGTTTCCCCATGGAATTTTGTGCATATTTCTATTAGGTTATCTCTTAGGAAGAGATGCATTTTATTGTAAAGTACAGTTTTATCTCTCCACCAAGAGACATATAAAAGGAAGGGCCATATCTTATCTAGTGTTTCTAATATTGAGTTAAATTTTGGCAAATAACAGGTACTTACGGAATATGTCATTTAAATTAATATCACTTCCCTCATGTGATCATCCCTAACCTATTTTCAGGGGCCAACATTAATACTAAGGAAGTAAAAATACAAAATAGCACCTAAGATAAAGTAAAAGGCACCAAGTGTTAGTTTTCATTTAAACCCTCGGCTTACGTATCACTCTGATAAGAAACAATGTTCTTCGAGAAAAAATTGAGATAAACTGGAAATCACAACTGTTAGAGCAGAGAAAAAGCCTTAGAAAATATGTTGCCCAAATTTCTCCTTTTGGAAATGGGAAAAATTGAGGCCTGATTTTAATACATATCTTTCATGATAGACACTAGAAAAGAGGGTTAACTGATGTTGACAGAAAGAAGAGAATTAGATTTGGTTTTTGTTCTTTTATCTCCTCCATAACTCAACATCTCTAATTTCGTCCCCGTGAGCCTTCCTTACCACAGAGCAGTACCGAGCGAATTGATGGGATGAGTCACAGGGGACAAGGAAAGCAGGTGTTAACTCCAAAACATGAAGAGAAGACCCAGGCATTTGGTTCCAGGCACAGGGAGGACAGAGCTCTTCATAAAGAGGGAGCTTGCAGGGGGCTTATTCGCCTTCCTCCGAGCTCCAGAGCCCTCTGTTCTTGAGGCAGGATCCCAATTTCATGCACGGGGAGGATTTTCTCTGGAGAAGGAAAAATAAACACAAAGGCAAAGGCTTGCTAAGCAACTCCTGAAGATCACCACTCAAAAATAAAACTACCTTTCTTTTAGGAGGGGGAAGTTGAGGGAATCGGGCGGGGGGCAGAGCAAGAACATCGTCTTCTCCAAATCAGTCTTGAATGTAAGCTCGATTTGTTTTCCACTGGGGGGTCGGGGCTCATTTACGGCCCTGTCTCATTCCTCTGGGACCGTCACTGTCCGAAATGGATGCAAGTAGTTTGTCCTGTCAAGAGTCATGCCGACATCCATGTGAGTTTTCAGATGTGAGGAGAAGGAAAATAAGGCGTCTGTGGCACCGGCGAGCTGCAGGGCCTACTGTACCAGACCCACCCATGAGGTGCAGGCCGGGCATTTGTTGTGAGCACCATAGCAACAGTGACATACATCTAAAAAGGTTTTGATTTGAGTTGTCCAACAAGCAGCTCCCTGGGAGCCACTTCCCCCATTCTCGTTGTGTCCCATGTCACTGCAGCAACTAGTACTCAGCACAAATGTTTTTAATTTTTGTTTGTTGAACCCACCCAGGGAAGATAAATAAATTGCTTTAGCAATCGCACTTTCAGGCCACTTACACAATAGGCTGAAGTCATTCTTAGATTTTCAGTGAGAATAGAAACCATCGTAAAATTATGGAAGATTCAAGGGCTTGGAAGAGCCCTTAAATGACTCATCTACAATGTTGTTGGAATTGAACCAAGGGTTCCCAGCCCTGCTGAATTGGAATAACCTGGGGAACTTACAGTTTTATTTCAAATCTGTGAAATTAGAACTTCTGGAGGTGAGGCATGGGCATAATATTTTTTTACATTCTCTTTGGGTTTTTCTAATATACATTCAGGGTTGAGTATCACAACATCTAGTGAGATCCTGGACTCAAGGAGGTTATGAGAATAAACCAAGTTCGTCTAGAGGGTTAGTGCAAAGCAAAGTTTAAACTCCAAGTTTTCTATCCTCTTTCTTTTAAAGGCACCATAGTAATGCACATTAATATCCTTACTCATGTCTACTTGCTCGATTTAGGGAACAGGAACGGTGAATCTCAAAGTCTCTTTGAGTAATGAACCATATGCGTCCACGAGTCTCAGTCACCAGAATACTGGGCTCTAATACGTGTTGGTAGTCAGGCCGAGCATATTACTGGGTTGGCCAAAACAGTCCCTTGTGTTTTTTCTGTACGAGGGCTCCAGTGGTACCTAGTTGTCTTTAATGCCATTTGAAACACCTTTGTTAGATGGTATTGTGACAGCTGTCATATCAGCGTGCATTTAAAAAAAAACTCATCAAAGTTGGTGAATTTTTGTGCAGCCATTTTAATATTGAAGATGGAAGAAGATTCAGGGATGGAAGACATTTTCAGGGATTATGCTTTATAATTTCAAGAAAGGTAAAAATGCAAATGAAACACAAAAAAAGATTTGTACAGTATATAGAGAAGGTGCTGTGACTGATGGAATGTGTCAAAAGTATTTTGCGAAGTTTCTTAGTACTCTTGAAATTTTGGCCAAATAATTCTTTGCCCTGGGACTGCTGTATGCATTGGGAGATGTTTAGCAGCACCCCTGGCCTCTACCCACTAGAGGCCAATAGCAGGAGAGAGCCAACATACTCAAAAAATCCAAATCAATAAAGTTGTGTTGAAAATGAAAAATATGTCTTTTATGGAAAGAGCTTAATGGACTTTTTGGCCAATCCAATATTCCTGTGAGGCAGCAGAGCACGTAGAAAGCACGTTGGGCTGCACGTCAGGTAAAGCTGAGGGCTGGTATCAGCCCTGCCATGGCCTCGCCACACCAGGCAGGCTGCACGTATTCAGCCTAGCGCCGTGGTTCTCTATCCAGGCTGCATACCGAATCACCTCTGTAAGCTTAAAAAAGATGAAAGCCCTGACTCTACTCGCAAGATTTTCATTGAGAAAATCTACGGTGGCTCAGGAATATGTATGTTAGAAGATCCTCAAGTGATCCCTAGTTAAAAATCCCTGGACTAATGACCTCCAGAGAACTTTTTTTTTCAGTCTGATGTTCTGTGGTGAAAAGATTTCGGTGGCTCTGGTGTATGCTGCGCTGCTTGAGTGTTCTTTAAAAAACAGCTCTATAGGGATACAGCTTGCATACTACACAGTTCACCCATTTAAAGTAGATAACGCAATGGTATTGATATATTCACAGATATGTGCAATCAACACCATAGTCAATTTTAGGACATTTTCAAAACATGCTTCAGCTACCACCCGGACTCTTAGCTTCCCCCTAACCCTAGGCAACCACTAATGTACTTTCTGAACCTATAGATTTCCCTATGCTGGACATTTTACACGAATGGAATCATATGTAATCTTTTGTGAGTTACTTTTTTCATTTAGCATAGTGTTTTCAAAATTCATTCTTGTTGTCTCATGTATCAGTACTTCATTCCTTTTCATGGCTGAATAATATTTCACATTATGGTTATACTACACTTTGGTTAAACATTCTTCAGTTGATGGACATTTGGGTTGTTTCCAACATTTGGCCATTAGGAATACAACCTACCAGGACTAAATAATGAAAAACAGGAAACCTAAACAGATATATAATAATAAGATTGAAGCATTAATTAAAAACCTCCCAGCAAAGAAAATCTCAGGACAGATGGCTTCATGGATGAATTCTTCCAAACATTTGACAAAGAATAAATGCCAAACCTTATCAGTTCTTTCAAAAGTTGAAGAGACAGGAACACACGCAAACTTAGTCCACAAGGCCAGCATCACCCTCACACCAAAGCCAGATAAAGGCGCTGTAAGAGAAGAAATTACAGCCTATCTCTTTGATGAATATGGATGAAAAAGAATCCTGAACAAAATACGAGCAAACTGAATTCAACAGCACATTAAAAGGGTCATATACCATGATGAAGTGGAATTTATTTCTGGTATGTAAGGATGGTTCAACAGAAGCAAATTATTAAATGCGACACACATTTATAGAATGAAGACTAAAAATCATGTCATCTTAGTAGATGCAGAAGAGATTTGACAAAATTCAACAGTCTTTTATGATAAAAAATAAAACTCTCAGCAAATTAGGTATATAAGGAATGTACTTCAACATAAGTAAGGCCATATGTGACAATCCCAACAGCTAATGTCTTAATGGTAAAAAGCTTCTAAGATCAAGAACAAAGATGCCCACTCATACCACTTCTATTCAACGTAGTAATGGGAGTCCTAGCCAGAGCAATTAAGCAAGAAAAAGAAATAAAAGGCATCCAAATTAGAAAGGAAAGGAGTGAAGTTGTCTCTCTTTGCATATGATCTAATCCTACATCTAGGAAACCCTAAATATTTCACCAAAAAGCTGTCAAAAGTAATCAAACAGTTCAGTAAAATTGCAGATATAACATACAAAAATCAGTTTTGTTTTTATACTAACAACAAACTACCTGAAAAATAAGTTTAAAAAAATCCCAGCACCAAAACAATGAAACACTTAGGAATAAATTTAACAAAGGAGGTGAAAAATCTATTCACTGAAAACTATAAGACATTGATAAAAGAAATTGAAGAAGACACAAATGTGAAGATATCCTGTGTTGATGTGTTCAAAGAATTAATATTGTTAAATGTCTGTACTGCCCAGAGTGATCTATAGAGTCGATGCAATTCCTATCAAGACTCCAAAGGCATTTTTTACATAAATAGAAAAACAACTCTAAATTCATATGGAACCATAGAAGACCCGAAATAGCCAAAAAAAATCTGGAGAAAAAAGAACAAAGCTGGAATCATCACACTTTCTGATTTTAAATTATATTACAGAGCTAAAGTTATCTCAACTGACCGGTGTTAGAGTTCGCTGACTCTTTCTTTTGCTTGCTCAAATCTGATGCTTAGTCCCTCTCGTATTTTTTTCCTTCATTTCAGTTATTGAAATTTTTAAACTCCAGAATTTTTAGTTGTTTCTTTTAAATAATTTCAGTCTTTTTATCGATATTCTCTATTTGAGACACTTCTCATACTTTACATCACTCTTATTCTTTACTTTAGTTCATTAGACATGATTTTTTCCCCCCATTTTTGAAGTGTTTGAAATAGCAGACTTAAAACCTTTGTTCACTAAGTCTAACATCTGGGTTTCCTCATGGAAAGGAAATGAAAGGAAAAGAAACTTACCCCGTTACTCTTTGCTTCGCCACATTTGACTCCCCTCAACAATGTGCCTGCTTATGTCTCCTCTCCAGATCTCTCGGCAGGCGTTTTTCATATTTTGTCCAAAGTTTGTCTGTATTGGAGTTAGTCTTTAGGAGGTGTATACCATCATCCTATTAGTGGAAGCCACAGGACAATTTTTAAACAAATCTTATTGTCTTTGTCTCATTATTAAAAATAGGCTCCTCTCTTTTTTAAGTAAGCAGATTTTATAACCTGAAACAGACCTGTATTCTAAGCCCTGTAATGTCATGCTTTACTATGTGACCTTAAGTGAATTATTTACATTTATTTGTCTTCAGTTTTCTTTTCCTTAAAAGGGAGGAAATTATAAAAAGGGATTTGATGTGAGAATTAAAAGAGAGAGTGCCGATAAAGTGCCTCTGACAATATTTGGCATATGATCGGGGCTTTCAAATGTCAGCCCATTTTTTCTGTGTGTAGCACTAAAGGCTTTGGAAAGAAATTAAACTAGCTGGTGATTCTTTGGCTACCACATTTGAAGGCAGTAAAAACCAACATCTGAATTATCTGAGCTGATAAGATTATCTAGATCTCCACTAAATCTCCCTGCCACTTTGTAGTAGGATAGTGAGACACCTAACTCCCAAACATAATCTCCCAAAAAGCAATCCTTACAGAGTAACTCTGAAAGGCTCTTTGTGCTAATGAACAATACCTGGAGTGTGCCTTCCAGATAGACAATACGGTAAAGCAGCACATTAATCTTCCCAAATCCTATTTCACGTCTTCCGGACCTCGAAGAGGGGAGATGGGTGGAAACAATTGATCCATTGAGAATCACAGGCTGACCTCCAACTCAGACCTCTACCTGGGTGAGTAGATTTGGATGGAGAACAAGTGCTTTGGCCCCAGCCAAAGGTTGTTTCCTGTTCCCTGGCTGAGACTGGCTGCAGTTCAGTTATGAACTCTGCTAGTACGGCCGCCACTGGAAAAGACGTTAAAAGTGCCCACCCAGTTAGGATTTAATTAATAGTCACACAGGAACCAGCCTCCTCCTGCTCTGGGGAAAGGAGGGGTTTGGCAGCTGGCCATTCCGGGGCTGGCAGCGCTCCGTCCTCTGAGGACCTCAGCCGTGTACCTGTGCCAGGGGGCTGCCAGCTGGGGGTTGGGTCCGGGGCCTCGAGAAATCTTGGATATGAATGAACTTGCCTCTCACTGTTTTCTGAAAAGTGTCAAAGTTATAAAACTCTGATTTTATGCTTCAAATCTCCTTTGCAGCTGTGAGAACATCTGTAGCCTTCTTCGCTATTCTGGTTCTTTCTCTTGGTGGGTTTTTTTTTTTTTTTTTTTTTTTAGTAGTCACCATTTGTTGACTATTAGTGTGTGCCAGGCATCCCTGCTCAGTGCACAATACCTTACTGAACATTCAAACAGTTCTAGTTACTATAGTTACTCCTAACTAGGTCAGCCGCTGATAAATAAATGACACATTGATCGAGGGTCTTCTGAGGGTTGAGAGGGCAGTACATTTCCGGGCACTTGTGGTTTTCTGTGTTTGCAGCACAGTGGGTGCCAGCAGCAAGAGCCTGACCTTGGAAATGGAAATGCAGGTGCTGGCTTTGGGAGTAAAATCACACCAAAGGCTGGTTTGCAAGAAAGTGAGTAAGGGTTCCACGACTAGGCGGCTTCTGCTACAACCATACACCTTTTCTCTTAGCCCTTGTTTTGTGCAATGTTGTGTTTTTTCAATGAGATATCTTGGTTAATGGCTGTCCTCATCCATGAATCATAAGCCCAGTGAGGGCAGAACCCTATTTCTCCTCAGCCGCATCATATCCGCACAAGTGGTGCAAACTTGATTCAGTAAATCATAAAATGCTATTCCTAGGTGAAGAAATTAAGGCTCAAAGAAAGGTGGTGACATTGTCACTGACCAGATGAGTCTTTGGGGGAAACTCAGGACATGACTTCGAGGTTTGTGTAGGTGCAAATTCCTTGCTCTTAATCAACATAATAGTGTCTCCATGAATCCAATGTCATCTTATGGAAGGTCTGTGAGCTGTGATTCATATGCAAAATAAGAGGAGTTAATAATGTCACATGTTGTTTTAAGAGTCAGATAACTACAGAAGTTCAGATTAACGTATGGGACAAACAAAGTGTGCCCCTTGGGCAGAGCAGGTGTGCATTAACGTTAGTGACTGTGCCATCGTCACACCATCACTGCCCCTCCCTCTCTGCCCACTCCTACTGCTAGTCTTCGGGAACTCTCGTGTCTTGTGCATTGCTATTCTGCATTTTCCAAGTA
Source organism: Mormoops blainvillei (assembly GCA_004026545.1). Classification (NCBI taxonomy): domain Eukaryota; kingdom Metazoa; phylum Chordata; class Mammalia; order Chiroptera; family Mormoopidae; genus Mormoops; species Mormoops blainvillei. The sequence continues at coordinate 102,806 of PVJD01002254.1, forward strand.
AATCCAAGGACTGGTTTACAAAAATAAGCAAAACATTTAAATTTTATGAGATGACTCTTAAAACATAGATCTTTTTTAAAAATCTGTTTTATTAAATGCACAAGCTATTAAAGAGCACTGTCCCCATATAACTTCCCCAGGTATATCTCTTTTGCTCTTTTAATGTGTGAGGTAGGAAAAAGGGAATAAGACCAAGTTAGTTTTTCCTTCCCTCCACCCTTTCTAACCTCAGCCTTGCCACATATATGTATATATATATGGTAATAGATAAATACATATTCATAAATATAAATATGTTTATATATTTATAAATATAGGATTTATATTTGTATATTTGTAGCCACTGCTTAGGATGTAGGTGGCTACAAATACAGATGTAGCTGCTCTTAAAAGTGTAGGTTGAACAAATAATGTATAATGCTCCAGTTCTCTAAACCGTTTTCTGCAACCAGAGCTCAGAACTTTGATAGCGCCTTCCACCCTACTCTTATCCAGTAGAAATAGTCTCCTTCCCGACAGGTCCGTATCCTTCAGTGACATCACATAAAAATGAAGGGCTTCTTTCCAATCTGGTTTATTTCATTACATGACCCAGCCAGGGGCCAGAGGATTTAATTATCCTTGTTTCAATTGTTCTGTTGTTTCATGTTTTGTTTGTTTGTTTGTTTTTTAACACAACAAGCATAGTAAATCAAGCTATTCTTTCAACTGGGCACATATGGCCATTTTAAACTTACCGATTCGTGATGTGATTTGGGTCAAAACATGCTTAGTATCTGTGCCCTTAACATTGATACTGTGAATGTTTCTCCTTTTTGAAAGGGTATAGGAAATCAGCCTAGAAAATTTTAAAAATACATGCTAACATTAAATCATTAAATTTATCCTCTTCGACTCAATGACTGAGTGAATCACAAAAGGGAACTTGAGAAGCAACCTCGTATAGTGCTCTTTTCGAGGTCCCACAGAATTCTCTCGCATATATAATTCCGTATCCAAAGCACTATTTAACTTTCTGTATTTTTAACTAGATTAGAGGTTTGAAGAGGCAGCGACTGGGTCTGTCTTGTTCCCCTGTATATTATCCATTCACGAAGTGGTAGGTAATGGCAGTGTCCTAAACAAGACAGACAATCCCGCCGCCCTCATGCACCTTAATTCTATCTTCAGTACCAAGCACAAGGCCGAAGTTACCATTCTGCAGTCACTCGTTGAGTGAAATAGAAAATGAATGAATAATGCTGTCCCTTCTGTAATTCAGGTTTGTTTGGAGCACTGTGTTGTACCAAGTAAATATCCCCAGTGGGGTGGGAACAGGACAGGAAGCATTGGTGCTACACAGAAAAACTCCTGTGTGGCCGTGGGTGTGAGCATAGTCGGTCCTCATTGCAAGCACGTTCCTTTTACTGGGAGAGCGTTATTGAGATATCATTTAATGCCATATAATCCACCCACTTAACATGTGCAATTCAATTATTTTTACCATCTTTACAGAGTTTTTGAGACCCTCAGCATCCTTCTTAAGTCATAGCTCAGGACACAGCAATAGCTCAGTTTCCTGAAGATACCAGACCTTTAGAAAGAGAATGGGTCAGACAGTTTTAAAAATTGGTACTTTCATGAGGTTACCTTTGCCTTACACAGAGGAAGTATGAGAACATTTTTATGTTTCTTATGGTACCAGAGCATTTCTTTTAGGAGAGGAGAACTTAAGTTAATATTATAGATAGAGATCATATGAGCTCACTAATGTTTCTTATTAGGGTTTTAATTATTTCAAACCCACTACTCATTAAAATTGTCCTTAAACTCAATAAAGGTGTTAGGTGGTTAATTAAAAAATTGGTAAATATTTTATAAGACAGTGAAAAGAATATTTACATGGAAATCACTGAAACTGACTCTATAACTGGACTTATCATTAACTCAATAGGTAATTTTAGGGATGCTCCTCAGATGTTTGGGTCTCAACTTCTACATTTGAGAGAGCGAATAAAATACCAACTGCTCTTCCAGTTCTTAACTTCTATACATTAACTTACAAGTGGACTTCTCTCACCCTAGTGTGATTTTTTAATTTTAGAAGTGGGGGAGCCTCGTCTGCAATCTCATGATCCTAATTTGCATGTGTGATATTAATACTAATAAAGACTAAAAAAAACAAGCATTATCCACTGTTGACTGGCATGAATGTAAAAGTGAGGAATTAAAAAAAAAATCTTAGGACTGTGTGACCATGGACCAATGCCTGATTGTTGTGAGGGTAAACATCCTTCGTTTGTTCATTCTTTTTAAAAAAAACTTATTGATTTGGTGTGGAGGGGAGAGAGAGAGAGATGGATTTATTATTCCACTTATTTATGCGATCATTGATTGATTCTTGTATGTGTCCTGTCTGGGGACTGAACCCAGAACTTTGTGACTCAGGACAATGCTATAACCAACTGAACTACCCAGCCAGAGCTCATATTTTTAAGAATCAGTGCCTTTGGGTTAGGAACAAGATCTGTTTCTATGCTTGGGTTTCACTGACACTTGATGGTCCCTTTAAGAGAAGAGCCTTGGTCTCTTGCACCCCTTTGTCTTTCTCAGACACAGTCCCTTTCACAGCCAGACATCACGGGGCCTCCTCTTCCGGGCACTGATATCCTCGCTCGTGGAGCCTGGTGTAGGGCTAGGAACCCCCACTCTTTGAGGGGGACCTCCCCAGCTGAGATATCCCTCCCAATTCTTAGTCACCACACTGTGGGTGTGTGACCTGCCCACTCTGCAGCTCCGCCCCTCCTACCAGTCTCCTTGTGGCTTCTTCTTTAAGTCCTGGTTATACTACTTCTGTTCGGCTAGTCTTCCGGTGGTTCTCTACGATGTGTAATTTAGTTGTAATTCTGATGTGGTCATGGGAGAAGGCGAGCACAGAGTTTACCTACTTTGCTGTCTTCAGTACAAGTCCAGACATGTTTATTTTAAATATCTTGACTCAATCTTCAAAAAAGTATCCTGTAAATTAATGAAATTAGCCATTAACCAAGAAAAATCAAAGACTCATAATAGCAAAACCATGGAATACACTAGTTTTTACTTTAGCATGGTAAAAAAAAAAAAATCAGTCTAATGTGTCTTCCCTATATTATCAAAGATATTTTTTCTTTTATTTTCCACAGTACAAAAGAAAAATTTACCATTTTCATTTGGGTCAACCAGTGCATTTCTAGCAACTTATGAGGAGTGACACTTGGCCCAATTCATAAAAATGATTAATTTTCCTCTTGGCACCTAATGACTGGACAGGAAATAGGACAGGAGCCTCCTTTCTGCCTTGACTCAGGCTTTCAGAAGCACGACTGTTTTCATGCACTGCAGGTTTTTACACACACACACACACACACACACACACACACACACACACACCACACATGAGGTCCTGGCAGTATTTTGCCAGAAGACACTTTCTGATAAGGATTTCACTGGTTTTTCTACTGCATGCTTTTTCCTTTAAAAAAGAAGACACGCTGCACTAGCTCTTGCATGTGGGTGCTTGGCTGAAAAAAATGGCCAATTACCCTCAATCCTGCAGATCCACTGCCCACCAAACCCTGCTGTAGGCTACAGACATGCTTGGGAATGAGAAGAATCTGAGAGAAAGGTGACCAGGGAACTGGTTCCTGCCTGTGAGTCCTCCTCCTGACCCAACATTTACCCCAAGAGTTTCCCAGGTGAAACACGCATGCGGAGGGTGAGAATAGGCCAAGGCCCATTGATTATTCGCCGAGTTTGGCCCCCACCGCTTCCGAGCTGCACCCGAGGGTGTGGTGCCAAGGGAACTCCTTTGCCCACACAAGGCAGGCAGACCCAGGGCGCTTCTTTCTGTGCCCTAGACCGGTGGTTCCAAAACTGGCTGTTCCTTGAGAAACTTGAATGCCTTTCAAAATATAAATTCCCAGGCCCTACCCCAGGTTTAATTAATTAAATTTATAAAATGGGGTCTGGGAAGTTTTTGTAAAATAGTCTTGTGGTTGTGATGTTACTAATTATTTAGAAACCATTGTCCTGAGATGTACTCTAGACGGAACTTGCTTTCAAAGGGGATGGGGCAGGGGAGAGAGGACCCTCTTTCCAAGAAAGAGGGGACACTCAGCACCGCAGCGCGTGGGTGGGAGCACCAGGGCGGGCTAGGCCTCCGTCCACGAGGCTGCCGCCCTGTCCTTTCTGTGCTCCAGTCACATAAAAAGGAGGGAGTCAGGGGGAAACATGCCTGGGCCTTGTCCTAGCAGGAATAGCCCCTGGCCCTGGTTCTCCTGCAAAGACCACCTCCTCCAAGAGCTCTGGTTTTTAGCTTATTCCGGCAGAAGCGCCGCTTTTGGTACCGCACACCAGTTTTAGAAAGTCTATTAGCCACGGCGACAGAGGGTTAAGGAGTACTGCGTGTTCTTTTGGAGTGGCGCTTGCCAGCCAGTGGCATGGCTACTGCGGTGCCACACTAGGTCAAGGCAGGCGACCCGACCTGTGTGGGGCAGAAGCAGCCTCAGTGAGGAGGCCGAGGCGGTGCAGGGGAGAAGAGAAGAGGGGTGAAAGGACTGGAGGGGCTTGGGGAGAAACGGCCTGCAGGGTTTCCTTTTCCTAGGCACCAGTGCCTCGTTCTCAGCCCAATCAGGATGCTGGAAACACTCCTTGTACCTCCTTTGTCCATTACGTGAGCCAACAATTATATACGTTACTTTTTGTTATTGAATGACCTATGAACTCAGCTGTGACCATTGCTAAGCACAGTTCAGGGAAACACTTAGATATACCTTGCCAGTATCTCTTCATAATATTCAAACAGGATGGTGGTTGTGCGTGGGAAGGCAATTTGGCATTACTCTGCAGAAACTAGCAAATAACTGGACATGTTCAGAGAAATATATTCTGGATTTTGCACCTGATGGCTTCTCTAGACACAAGAATTTGTTGAACAAAAGTCACTTACGATTTTCGATATCTAACTCCATCAGTGAAGGTACAGTTAAGAGATAAAATTTGCCTTTTCTATGCACAAATATACTCTGGGATTCAAATAAAGATAATCTTATTGACAGGAAGTTCCATTTTTATCCGAAGCTTAGTGATGCTAAACAGAATATTTCTGAGGAGCTGTGGACAGTTCAGTTACTCTCACTGGGGATTTTTCTTTTCAGTATGAATTCTGTAAACCAATTAGAGTGATGATATTTTATTTTTAATTAAAATTAACAGCTTAAGTGTTAATATTATTTAGTGGGCTTACTTTTATAGCTACTTTCTATTTATGGCAAGTAATACAGAATTTTCCATTTGATGGAGTTATAAAAAGTTTGCTTTTTAAGTAATATTTTATTAGATCAAATAATTTTTTACATAGAAAGATAAATTAGAAATTTAGTAGAGGTGTTTCGTGTTTACAGGGAAACTCAAGACGATAGTAAACGAATGACAGCCATTAAAGAATCACTTCTCCCTGTGGTCCTCCTTGGGGGGGACATACAATGACCCAGACTCGGGGTGACTGATAGAAAGGTCTTTCAGGTGAAGATCCTCAGTACCAGCTGAGGCCACGGAAGTGTTCAAGGACTTAAAATCTACTGGGAAAGATAAGGTAAGGCAGACAAAACATGAAATTCATATACAGCAGGTGCCCAAATACTACCATTTCATTCAACATTGTTTTGTTATAGCATTGGTAAGCTGCTGTAGGAACTGGACTCTTGTTTATGTCTATAAGCCTATGTCATTTTACGTAATGTCTTAGAATCTGTGGATGACATTAAGTGAGGACTTTCGGTATATACTTTTCATTACTAAAATAAACCCAATAGAAAGTAAGTAAATGGCCTTTTCTTCATTGCATTCAGCAATAACGGGTTCTATGCCATTAACTCCCTAAACCACTTTTTGCATGGTACATGCTGCTGTGAGATCACCCTTCCCTCCAGTTAGCATATAGAATCCATACCAAAGGCACCATTTCTCACTCGCTCTCTATGCTAATGGACCCGATGTTGTGGGGTCCAGTCTCTCAGATTCTGTTGCTCAGGAAACATTATCATCTCAGAGAGAAGCAATTTTAGAGGATAAAGACAGTTATGCAACAAGTCTTTAAGTATCCTTTACTGCGAAGACTGGTTAAGTGGGAATTTATGGCCTCCCATTCCCAATTCCCCATCTTAACCCATCCCAGCTCTGCCCATAATTTATCATTGTTAAATCACTAATGATCAGATCCCCTTCACATGCATAGAGCTCTAAGGCCTACAGGTACTTTTATTTCATCTCTCCCAGGGTAATGCAGCACAGTGACAAGAGAATCATAACCTTTTAAGTCCAATGGACCTGGGTTTGAATGCTGACCCATCACTTGATGACTGTGTGCCTTTGGGCCAAGTGTCTGAATCCAGAGTCCTCTTCTGCACTGGGAAGATAGTACTGTCTTCCTAGATAGGCTTCGGTGAGGATTAAATGAGAGGACACAGAAAGAGCTTATTACCACAGTACTTGGTACCCACTAGGCACTAGTATATGGCTACTTTTATTAATAATATTTTATAGACACTTTTTCCTTTCTGCCATTTATATCATTTTTCATCCTTAACCAAATTCCTTTTTATTATGTTTGCCAATTAGCAATAATTCATATAAAAATCCTCTTAAATATACTTTAAAGTTAGGTATACATAAATGATCTACATATTATATATATGCAATCATATATTCAGGGAAAAATATTTTTTATTCAGGTCAGCTGGATTCACTTTGCCCAGCTAGTTTTTATTTTCTACTTGTCTGATGATTCAAAGTTTGAAAAACCTGAGAAAAATTGCTCTTTTAGTTTTTAAAAAGAATTCGAATGTTTCTTAGGGAAAGAAATTGATGATTACACAAGGATTTGGTATAGTTTTCAATAAAAAGGACTGCATATAAAGTTGGTAATCATGGCCCAGAGTGACCCTGAGCTTGGCACAATCATGTACAAATTTTAGAGCATTGTCGGCAGGGGCTCGCGGAGCACCGTGTTCTGGGACAGGGATTCGCTACAGCTGAGGCGGGACCGGGCCCGCCCTTCAGAATTAGAATTCGAAAGCGAGCTCTACATCTTTGATTTTGTTTCTTTGTTTTGTTTTGAGATTGTTTCTTCTGAGGCTGATGACACAGCTCTGGGCTTTATCTCCAGTCACAGCCCATTGCCTGTCCCTTGGGCTCTGGTCTGAGGAAGGCCAGCCGCGAGGACACATGCAAATTTCTTTATGCTTTCTGGTTTTCCATTCTTCTTTCAACTTAAAAATTTTTTTTTTTTAATTTTTCAATTACAGTTGGCACACAATACTAATTTAGTTTCAAGTGTACAACGCAGTGATTAGACATTTATGTAACTGACTAAGTCATTACCCCAATAAGTCTAGTGCCCACCTGGCCCCATACATGGTTATCATGATATCATTGACCATATTCCCTAGGCTATACTTTGCACCTCTGGGACTGTTTAACTGCCAATTTATACTATTTAATGTCTTCACCTTTTTGGCTCATTCTCCAAAATCCCCTTCCATCTGGCAACGGTCAATTCATTCTCTGAATCTATGAGTTTGTTTCTGTTTTGCTTGTTCACTTTGTTTTCTAGTTTTCACATATAAGCGGAATCATATGGTATTTGTCTGTCTTATTTCAGTTAGCATAATACCCCCTAGGTCCATCCATGTTGTCCCAGATGGTAAGACTTGATTCTTTTTTTATGGCTGAGTAATATTCCATCGAATCCCTTCTTTATTGCTTCGTCTGCTGTTGGACAGTTAGGCAGCTTCCATATCTGGGCTATCGTGAACGATGCTGCAGTGAATGTGTGGGGTGCATATATCTTTTCAAGTTGGCGCTTTGGATTTCTTCAGGTAAATAACCAGAAGTGGAATTTCTGGGTCAGTATGGTAATTCTATTTTTAATTTTTGAGGAAATTCCATACTGTTTTTCATAGTGGCCACACCAGTTTGCAATCCCACCAACAGTGCACAAGAGTTCCCTTTTCTCCACATCCTCACCAGCACTTGTTGTTCATTGATTTATTGATGGAAGCCATTCTGACTGGTGTAAAATGATATCTCTTTGTGGATTTAATTTGCATTTCTCTGATAATTTGTGATGTTGAGCATCTTTTCATGTGTCTAGTGGCTATCTGTGCATCCTCTTTGGAGAAGTGTCTATTGCGATTCTCTGCCTATATTTTAATCAAATGGTTTGGGGTTGTTTTCTTTTTTTGGTGTTAAATTGTGTGTTTTTAAAATATATGTTTTGGATATTAAACCCTTACCAGATGTATCTCCTCCCATTTAGTAGATTGTCTTTTTATTTTGTTGATAGTTTCCTTCATTGTGCAAAATTTTTTTAGTTTGATGTAGTCCAATTTGCTTATTTTTTTATTTGCTTGATAAGACATATCCAAAAAAATATTGCTAAGATTGATGTCAAAGAATTTACTGCCTATGTTTTCTTCTAGGAATCTTATGGTTTTGGGTTTACATTTTAGTCTTTAATCCATTTTTAGTCTAGTTTTGTATATGGTGTAAGAAAGCAGTCGTTTCGTATTTTTGCATATATCTGTCCAGTTTTCCCAACACTATTGGAGAGACTGTCTTTATATAATGGGTCCTCCTCTGACATAGATTAACTGACCATGTAGGCATGGGTTTATTTCTGGGCTGTTATTTAGGGTTTTTTTTTCCTTCCTTCTTTTCTCCCTTCTCTCTCTCTGCAAAACAATTTCACCAGAATGAAAACCAACTACATTTATGGTAGGTTTATCTAACTAACTTTGATGATTTCCATTAATGTTTACATGATTGTTAGAGTAGAAAAAAATAATTTAGTATCTTTATAAGATAGTAAATATGTCATCTATTTCATCCCAGTGCTTGACAGTTTGATTTTATCATACACAAACAGGAAAAAATCATTAATTAGTATCTTATCTTTCCCCCCTAAACATTTCTCAACTTTTCATTGAAAAATTAATCAACATTTATACAGTTAAATCACCCTGGAAATAACTGACTTTTCACTAATTTATTCAAGAACTTAACAAGTTTCAAAGATAAAGAAACAGAACACTTTATTATAAAACTTATAAAATAATTAAATATTATACATATATTTTGACTTTTCTCTATAACCCATGGTTTTATTCAACACTTTTCCTCAGAATTTATATCACTCAGAGAAGCAAGTGAGAACACATAATAGGCTATTAATAAATTAATTTTTTCATAAAATAATAAAATGATAATTATATAAAGAAACAAATAACTTGTAATTTTTCAGAGGGTGGTGACGTAGAAATCTTTTTTTTCTGATGATAAAATGACCACTACTCTAGGCCAAGAGAGTTGAGACAATATTCTAATTATCCGAGGTTTGAGAATGCACGATTTGAATGAGAATGTGAACAAAGGCTGCTCTGAATTTAATAAACCACTGTGCTGAGCTGGCAAATCCCTGTTTGAATTGAGACTTTTTAAAGCAGTAAAACTTTGTTACATTCATCAAAAAATTGAGGAATAGAGTAGAATTATATAAATACGTCCCTTATAACCACATCTCAAAAAATTACAGGAGGACTCAGTCTCGTAAGTTACTTTGGTTTTGGCAAATTAGTGTGGTGTTTTTGCAATTGAGAACAATTTTAAGCTCATTAGTGCCAACCAACAGCTGGCTTTTGAAGACCGAAAATATCATCTGAAAGATTGTAAAATACTCTTATTCATTGAATGGTTTTGCCATATTATGATTTATTAATATTAATATAGCAAGAAGACAGATGGATTTTTCTATTGCCATTATGACTTTTTTCTTGTTAACTAAATCCTAGGGCAAATTTAAACATGTCAGTTGGTAGGAAAAAAAACCCACAAGTGGCCTTTAATTTTCCAAGCAGCTATGATAATAACTAGGGAGCATTACAAATAATGGTCTCCTCTCGTTCAGCACACTGCTATTTAACTCCTCCTAGATTTTTACCAGAAATAAACATTTCACCAATTCTGATTCCCAAAGAGCAGACTAGAGGATCCTGTCTACCACCAAAAGTTACAAGGTTGATATAATGTGTGGGGCATCAATAGTTACCTTTCTTATGAGCTTTTTTTTTTTAATCCCCAGAGGGTGAATTCCAATTAAATGGAAATCTTAAATAGTCCATGCTGCTGTGTTTTTAGAATATTCCTTGGAACACTTTTCAAGTTGTGAATTTTAGTCTTGGAGACTCTCTATGAGCAGAATATACTTTAAACAAAATAATAAAAGCCACACACGCACACCAAACATGACACGAAGCTTGCCAGCCCAGCAGCAAGCCCTATCGTGCGCACCGTCTGGCTGCTAGCACAGCTCCGGGTTTGGGGTGTCCACAGTTCCAGTCCAGCTGTGAGCTCCAAGTAAACGTTCCGTCAGGTTTGATTCCTCCACCTCGCAGCCTATGACCTGAAGTCTTAAAGGACCTTTCCAAAACCGGTGTCTTCGCCATGGGACCCTTTCAGATTCAAAGGGGGATGCGTCCCAAAGTTGGCCAGATTCTCACTCGGACAAAACTAAAAGTGGACATATCTCAGTGTGATTCATTACTTCTTTCTTGTAACAGTGCAAATCCACGGTTTTGTTTCTTCGTGAGTCAGATTTGTCGTCGCTTCCCGTTTTCAAGTGCTTCAGATTACCATGTGCTGGGGGGAACTGAAAAAGAAGCCTATATCTGTTCTTCGGAGCTGGCCCCTCAACACTGCAGACCACTTGTGAGCTGCCGCAGGCTCCCACTTCCCGTCCGAAAGGTGAGCCCCGGGCCCTCAGGTGCCGGGGAGGGCGTCAGCTCTTCCTCGTGCACGACTTACAGCACTGCTTGCCGTAAAATTTGTGGTTGCAGACGCCGTGCTGAGGAACTAGATGACACCAGCTGAAGAAATCCACACAGGCCGGATCCTCTAAAATGAGGAAACAGATTTAGCATGTTAGGGAAGGCTCAGTCTCTTTTCTTAAGGTGAAGTCCTGCAGATCAAAGGCCTTGTACCTACCTGCCTGTGCTTCTGAGTGGGTTTTCTTCTTATCCATTAGGACTTTGGTGGGAAGGTGGGGAAAGCAGCATTAAGACACCAAAGGGGACTTTGGCCCTTAGCAAAATTTAAACAGGTGGGGGGACACTGGATGTTAAGAAAAAGTCATATCTAACTAGAGATTATCCGAGTCTCCTCAAATAGCCTGAGAAGCACCATTTTGCACCCAAGGGAAGTACCTAGACCAGCACATTCGCAATCACTTGAGGGTCTTGTGAAACCACTGGTTCTCATTCAGACAATCTGCGGTGCGTGCTGGGATCCTGTATCTCTAACAGGCACGCAGGGGTGCTGCCGCCGGGCCACACACACTACTTTCGGGAACCAGGAGCCCAAGGTACTGGGAGTCGGGACACCTATGCTGGGGGACCCGCTGCTGCACCCTGTAGTTTTAAACTCAGCCTCACAGCCAGTTTGCAACTAAATGAATTTAAGTCAACACCAGTCCTTTCTAACTTCTTTAGGCAGGACAACAGATGGGGTTATCGATCGGAAGCTGGGTGTCGTACATTAGGGACTCTGACCCAGAAGGGCCTCAGGAGACACAGAACACACGTGAAACTGGAAGTAAGATGTTCTTTATGTAAACATAACACATGTGTGAGGAACCAGGGCCCAGCCGCTTTACTGGATTCTCAAGTATTTATTTATTTAATTATTTAATATTTCCAGTCTGCCCTCTACGTGACTATTCTGATTCATAGCCGGGATGGTTTTCCCTTCCTCTACGTGAGCCTTTAGTTGTCTTTGCCTTCAACTCACCCAAAACCACACACTGTCCATGGGCATCTACCCAAGTGCCTTCTGAATTCATCCTTCAGTGGCTCTCTCCGGTGCCTTCGGGCATAGCATGCGAAACTCAGTTCTCCTGCTGCTCCCAGTTATAGCCTGTCTTTCTACGATTCAGAGCTGCCTGAAGTGCTTTCTTTGAATCTTGGTTCTTCTGACCAAAATTCCCTTTTACACACACGTCCCACGTCATAGGGTCTCCAGTGATCCTTAAGCCGGTACATATAATCCCTCTGCCCCAAACTCTCCATCGGCTCCCAGCCACTCAGAGTAAAAGGTAGTTCTTACATCTTTGACAGGGTTCCTGCAATCTTTATATGTTTGGTTGTGTCTGGAGCCATCTGACTAACGGGTGGGAATTTGAAATCGCTGATGGTGAAGAGAAGAGGAGGTGGTCTCGGGAAACATGGCCACTTGCTCAAAATGTGTGTATTTCCCCCATCAGCTTTCTGCTGAGAAAGGCTGCAGGCTGGTAGATTCCAGCATGGCCCAGAGGTGACCTGGCTCGGAGCGGCTGCTTCTTACTAGCTTTCTGGTCTTGTGCTGGCCTCAGCTAACATGGTGGGAGAGCGGAGGAAGGGGAAGTCATGCCCGGAGCTAAGGCTATGTAAGTAGGTAAACAGCAATGTAGAGAGAGATGGGAACTGAGTAATAGTCCTAAATCTGATTCACCACAAATTGGACAGCATAGGTTAAAAGACTGGACAGTCTTGGAAAAGCTGTGATTAAGTGAAAAGAAAACTCAGCAGATACATGATTCTCTTGCCCAAGGAAATCTGATTAGGCCAAAAAAATATTTTGTGGTGTTTATCAGATTACTTCAAAATAAGTTGCACTAGTGAGGAATGGTGTATTCCAGGCCAATAGCTGAATTTCCCATTTTCCCATTAGTACTCACTGTACTGCATCTGAACTAGGAAAACACTTAAGCCATAGTCTTAGAACAATATATATTCACTGTAATTGACGGTAATGAATCTATCTTCTCAATTAAAATGTGAGTTCCTTGAGGGCAATTCTGTTCACGCTTGTACTCCCACTGATTAGTGCAATCTCTGGCACACAGTGTTTACTTTTACATGTGTTTGTTCAGTTAAAAGTTAGTTGGAAAAATGGACTCACAAGATTACCATTTACTTCTCCCTTTTGAAGTAAGAGCTAATGACTAAAAAGCCTTATCACAGAATTACATGTTCCCTGCACATGAGGTCATTTTGAGTACGAACTGCTTGGATTTGTGGTTCATGCACCTCCGAGGAGCGCTGCTCCGACAGACTTTGATGTGAAGGGCACCCCCTCGAGGTGTGGAACGTACAAGCTGCACGTCCAAATGGAAGGGGTGTTTGAAACATTCCCTGAAGACTAGTAAAATCGATGGAGTGGGGGGTCCCGTTTACCTTTCTTTTCAGGAGCTGGGCAAAAGTTAGTGTTACAGGCTCTCATCACTGGAGGTTTCTGTTGGAGCAGACAACTTGAGGAAGGCCGGCCCTGCTGAACACAGTGGACGGATCGGGTCTGGACCCCTCCCCCACAGGTCACCGTGCACTGCAGAGGAGGGAGGAGAGGAAGGGGTCAGAAACACTTAGCTGGGTGATATCCTTTTAGTGCCAGCGCTACCAAAGAATCGCCACGCTGGATGACATTACCAAGATGCCTACTGATAAAACGAATCGTCCTGAGCCAGGTACATGTGCTCGCGGTCTGCAGTCTCTTCTAACATGTGGGAGCCATTTGGTCCGATTAGAAGGGTTTTGGGCTAACGCTATCTCACCCAGGAGTGTGTCTCTCCCCATTAAGTGACTCACAGAGAAGAGAGCTTCCAGAAATACAGAAGCTGCCCTGAGAATGCGGAAACAAATACAGACACATCTAGGCAATTAATCACAGCCTGTGAAGAATTCCAAGTAACCTCTGCAGAGGCCATGGTGGAGGGGACAGTTCAAAGAGAGGACGGCAAAAGAAACGATGCTCGAAGGGCTCTGAAACCATGCCCTCGGTGTCCAGCCGAACTCCTCGTTAGCATGGTGGATATGGTGCTTCCCAGAAGTCAATGCTATTACTGTCCAGTTAGAGTTTTTCTAAAAAATAACTGACTAACAAGGACTGTTAACATTCTTACGTTTTCATGTGTGTCTGAACAAAACAACAGACTTCACACACACACACACACAAAATATTGTCAGGGAAAAAGCCCTTTAAATTGATTATCTTTTGTTTTTTAAAATTCACCCCATTGTCATGTTTATTTTATTGCAGACAAGGGAGGACTCCGTCGTAGGCAAGCATCACTAGGTGGACTGGTATTTGGGATGAGAAGATATGTCCGTGTGGAAGGAGTATGAGCTTGTAGTTAGTCCCAGATTCAAATACAGCTGTGTGCTTGTCATCAGCCCACCTAAACCAGGAGTCGGCCAGGAGACAGAGGACTTCCTGCGAAGGTGAGGGCAGTGAGTACTTTAGGGTTTATGGGCCGTTTGTCGCATCTGCTCAGCTCTGCCTCTGTAGCGCCGACAGGCGGGGCCGGGGGCGCAGATTCGGCACGTGCTGGCGATGCTTTACCGAGCTACGTAATCTTACAAACATTGGCTTCCAAGTCTGCGAAGTGAGTAAAATAATGGTAGAAATTTAAAAAACCCGTAGCAATAGGTAGTGCACTTAGCACCTAGATAACCACTTAGGAGCAGTGCCTAGCCAATTTAGAGACACAAAATCATGCTGATTTCCTTTGTCCATGTTTTACTCCCTAGATTGTCCCAAACACACACATCCACAGTCGGCCCCACAACAACGCGGGTTAGGGGTGTCGCCACGCCGGGCAGCTAAAAACCCATTTATGATTTTGGCTCCCCGCCAGACTTTACTAATAGCCAGCTGTTGACCAGAAGAAGCTTTACTGATAACACAGTCCATTAACATATACTCCAGGTTATGTGTATGATATATGGTATTCTTATGATAAAGTCAGCTAGAGAAAAACATGTTATGAAGAAAATCATAAGAGAAAGTACACTTACAGTAATTATTGAAAAAACCCACATGTAAGTGGACCTGCACAATTCAAATTCATGTTGCTCCAGGGTCAACTATACACATACATGTGCATTTACAATACAGATGCACATGTGTGTATGTATATGCATGCAAATGTGTATATAAGCACAGATACATGCGCATATAGGCTTATTGGTACTCGCCCACCCCTAGGTTTGATGGGGAGCTGGGGGCAGCCTCTCACGCTAGTGAGTTCCCTGAACAGCTGTGCAACCCCTGTTGGTTGGGATGCTGCAAGGACTGAAACACAGCTTAGGACTCCTGAGGACACACTGTTCTCTCAGGCATCATCACATACTCCGACCAGTAAGAGCCAAACCAATGTGACCAAAATTTCACCTAAGTCTTCTGAGAAAAAGTGTGGCACTAACATATGAGATGAAAAAGCCGAGGGGCCTTGGCTGAATTGCCTAACTCTGAGCTTTACCTGTCTCACGCACAAAATAGGGACAAGAATACCCACGAATGAGAACCATTAAAAGGATGAAGTGAGAGAATAGCAAATGCGTGTAAGGTATTTAGTACAGTGTATAGCTATGGCTTGACAGATGTTAGCTATTATTACAGTATTATTTGGAAACATAAGAACTGAATGAGTTAAGACTGTGACTTCTAGAATGTAGATGACTCCAGCAGTGGGTTTAACAGGAGCAGCAAATGCGAATATTAGCACTTTGTGACAAGCTGGGTACTAAATGCTTTATCTTATTTATTCATTAAAAAAAAAAAACCTCACAAGATGATATCCTCTCAATTTGTTAGATGTGGAGACAGAGGCTCATGAAATCTGTATCCTTCCAGGCCATACAGGTGGTGGGCGGGCCAAACAACCTAAGCCCTTTGCTGGTTGCCTGTAGCCAGGCCTCTACAAGCAGCCCTTGGCGGACTGCCTCCTTTCCAATCTCACTTAAATACAAATCTCGTAAATCTGTGTGCACTCACCTGTTGCCATGGTGATGAATACCACCCAGCTGCCACACTGTACCCGGAACGAGCTGGACAGACCCCCCGGTTGCAGGTTTCTTCCAAGCTGAGATTTGTCTTCTTAATGTTGCGGCACCTTCGCTCTGGGAAACTTATCAGCTTTCCCTGGAAGGTCTTCTCGCTGCACTTCATTTCCCTCTTCCTCACCCCCAAACCACAGGTCGCAGAACACTAGGAGCCAAAAAGGGAGGCGTGAGTGTGCCGAGCTCGACGGTCAAGTCTGCCGAGCAGGGCAGAGGCGGATTGAGGTCGGTGGAGGCCCCGGGCTCAGAAGAAGATATTTACACATACGATCAGGTTTTACCACCGCTTGTAAACTTGTACGTAATTAAAATTGCACATATGAAACCAAACTTGGTGTCATTAGAAAAAAGTGTACAGTTGGGGTTTTGCAGGGCCCTTCAGAAGTCGGGGCCCCAGGCGCGCACCCAGTGCGCCCGCCGCACCCGCCACTAAATCCACCTCCAGAGCAGAGGTGTCCCAACCTAAGGACGTACCGTCCACGTGGAATTAGAGGGATCGGACGATGGCAGCTCAACCACACTCAAAGATCCTACAAATACAGCACCAAGACCCTCATGCTACAGGTGAGAAAACCAGTATCAGGCTCATGGGCGCCGTTAAACAAAATGAGACACTGTCTGTCCCTGTGTTCGTGACAGAGGCAAAGTCCAGACAGGATGAGACAGCGGAGGATGGGATCAGGGTCTCTGTGTAGCATTTATTTGGATGCCCAGGTCTACCTGAGCCCTAAGAAGTTGGGCATCTGTGCCGAGGAGGCTGGGCACACAGATGAGAGTTAAAGGCTCCGAAGTGGGAAGAACACCCCTATTTTTGGTCCCGCCTCTCTCAGCTGAGATGTAGCCTGATGTTGTGTTATGGCAGGAGCAGGGTGCGGGGGAGAGGATGGAGACTGAGGAAATCAGTATGAGAAAACTTGCTTTTGTTCTCAGTGTTTTAAACATTATTATGGGATGAAGGGTAGGGCCTTGATGCAGTGAGTGAGAGCCGGCACCAGTGCAACGGTCATAAACAGCGAAGGGTGGCTGAGCTGCCTCCTTACAGCAGCTCTGTGGGGCGGTGTGGGCGCTGGCTCCACGGCGCAGACGAGGACAGTGAGGCTGCGCCGGGGCAAGTGGCGAGCCCCAGGTCACGCCCACAGCAAATCCTGAAAGCTGCGTTCACATGGGTAAGCCTGTTCAAGCCCAGGCATTCAGCCATTAGGGTTTAATGTCTCTTAAAGAAAATGAGCGAGGAAGAAAGATGCACGTGCTGCTCTAGACTTACCACTGGGCTGAGAACAAGAGCACTGACGGAAAAGGGCCAGGGCTGCTGAGATGCAGGCCCCTCCCCTGCTGAGCCTCCCCACCCCCGTGGGCCTTTCCTCCCTCTCCGCGCGTCTTCCTCATCAGGGGCAGAGTCCACTTCTGGCCCGCCTCCTTTTCCCTTGTTTTCTGTCTGTGAATGCAACTGGGTTTCCCAAGCCAGAATCGACGAGGCACCTTCAAGTCCTGCCCACGGATTCCTGTAGGTACCAAATGGCCTTTCTGGGAACTTTCAAAGGTACTGCTTCTCTCCGCCCCTGACACGCTTTCGTCTTGGGTCTTAATTTCTGCGGTACCCATGCAAGCACCTTTCCTGCCTCTGCCTGGTTTGCATCCGTTCCACTTCTTCATTTAACATTTTAATTGGCCCCTACGGTTCATAGGATGTACGTCTAGGCCGTTACCCGAGGCCCTCATGATCTGTCCCTGAGCACGTCCACAGCTCTGCCACGGCCCTGTTTCCTCCTCACTGACTGTGTCCGTTGTCTCCCCTGTATCGGGCCAGCCTCTGTCTGGAACGAGCTATCCCCAACCCCACTTCCGCCCGATTCCTGCGCATCCTTCAGGCTCACCCTCCCTGGAAACTCTCTTCTGACAAGGATCCCTCCTGATGTCGGGTTAGGGGGGCCTCAGCTGCCCTGTGGGATGACAGAGCCCCATCACGGCACTCCGCACGCCCGACCTGTGTTTCTGTACTGGCGTTTTATGGAGTTTTGTGCCCCCTCTGCCCAATCAATTGCTGGGGGCTTCATCGATATTTGATCAAGTCGGGTGGGCAGAATGAATAATGAGAAGGTACCTGGCATGTGTGTGTTGAACAGAAAGAAGCTTTGAGCATCTTGTTGGTGATGGACAAGCTGAGCATCAACATCAACAACGACCAAAACCCCCGCAAAACCCAGCAGTGCCTCTAAACTCATACCTCACTCCACGAAGAGGCGACCCACTGCAGCCGGGTGTTCTTCGGGCACCGCCCCAGGACGCAGACCTCCTGCGACTCCGGTCTGGGGACGCCGGCGCACAGGCCGTCGGGGAGGCCCTCGGCCGCAGAGGCCCTTCCGCACAGGACGGCCCGCTTCCTCACGCCTCGCCCGCAGGTCTTGGAACACTTGAGATGAAAAAAAGCGCCACTGGCACGCTAGTTTCTAGGGATTTTCAAGTTCTCAGACATACTCGGTTTTAGCAGTCATAAAACAGGAGGTTAAAAAAGAAAAATAAAATACTCTCTCAAAATATTTCCCTGTGAAATCTGGGGTGAAGGCCATGCACTAAGGCTCCTTTTCATGCCAAACTCCCTATTTGAAACTCCCTGCGCCCCGTTTCCTTCATCCACACCCACCGTACACATTTGGCTAAAACAGTCCTTTGAATTCTCCTTCTGTAATTTATAACTCCAAGTTGCAAAGTAAGAGACCAGACTCAACACCACATACTACTCAGATCTACTGTCTGTGCTAAGTGAACCCGTGCCCTCATTTTAAAAGTGCACCTAAGCATGCTTGGAGATGTTCTTCCCCACTCCTGGCCCCTTACTCCCCTCACAGATACACCCCTAACGTTAAAGAGCACTTTGCATTATGTTCTACCATTCGAAAGGCAAAGCACAGCCTTGCTCTGACCTCCGTTTGGGACATGGCAGCGCGCGTTAAACTTAATCAGAAATCAGCGCCCCCTACACTGTCGTGTGCCCTGAAGGAGAGCAGAGCCGAAATGGGGCCCTGGACTGCCACCCGGCTTCACAGTTCAGGCGATAAAACCCCTGGAATTGTGTTAATCCCTAAAATTACCCTGCCGTCTGTGGCTGAGCAGAGCTGGGTGATTATAGAGCAGAGTTCCCACCCCCTGCACAATCTGGAGCAGATCATCCTTGTACCGGGGAGCTGTCCAGTCCCTTGTAGGATGTTTATCTCCCCAGTAGCACCTATTGCCCTGCCACTGGGACAATCAACACTGTCTGTTGACATCGCCAAACGCTCCCTGGGGGCAAACCGGCCCCTCCTTTGAGAGCCTCTGAGTCGTAAATGACAGGTAGTTCTGTGCTTCTTCCAACTTTATCACTTTGTACTTCACTGGGAGTTTGTGACAAAAGGACACTTCAGGCCCAGTGCCTCTCTGTATTCTTTTAACCCTCCTCTTTCACTGAAGCAAGAGTTAAATATCCTTTTTATGCCACATTCTTTGTATTTGTCTTTTACATTTGCATTGGAGAATTCAGTAGCCAGTTTCATCTACTGATCTTCTGACACTCGAATCCCATCTAGCTGTGCTACTAGTCTAGCCTAAATGTCCCCCACACTCTAATTTCTGGATTTCTAAGGATTCCCAAGTGGCAGTTTGCATAAGAATCACTAAAAATGTTAATTAAAATGCCCCATCACATGAACTCAGGGTGGTTCTCAGGAAGTTGTAAAAACAGCTGAGAGCCTCTTGGGAAGCAGAGACACCAACTGTGTTTTTGTCACCTTCATTTTCCATGGGGAACAAGACCGATGACTTCCCAGTTACCTGAGACCAGGGCCCGAGGATCCACTCTGGGGGGCAGGCATGGCTGTTGCAGACTTGAACTTGGGTGGGTGTGCTCACTGGGCAGAGGGAATGCAACACGGCTGCCTCCTTTTGGAAGGGCTTCTTCTGGACACACTGGATTTTCCGGCTCTGCTGGCCCCCTGCACATGGCCGGCTGCACGCACTCCACTCGCCCGGCTTCCAACTGTCAGGGAAAAGCAAAATTACTTCCAGGGAAGCGCAGACTTCGGTGCATACCTTCCAAAGCAGTTGCTGTGAAGGATTAACCACCTGATGAAAGCCTTAGGTCAATTTTAGGACCAATAAGGGTGATTCATACTGATTCTTCTTTTACAGATTTTGAAGCTCATGCTAACGTGGTCCAGCTACACAGAGAGTCACATTTAGTCACCATGAAGTTCTGGGGAAAAATACATTCCTGCCCTTGCCGGGAAAGAAACATGTGCCATTTGGAAGTCTGAGCAATCCATTCATTCGGCCAAATTTCTTGGGATCCTAACTTTGCGCCAGGTACTCTCCTAGGCATCAGGGTTGGAAAAAGGAATGAGGCAATGTTCTTTCCATCAAGGAGCCTGCAACACACTGACGAGGCAGATATGAGAACAAAGAAAGACGATAGTTTCTGATAATTGTCACAGCATTAGTTAAGGTAAACTACAACACTGAGATTCACGGAACAGTGATGGGTGAGTGGGGGGTGGGGGGGTTCACCTGCCTGCAGGACAGAGGGGGCACTTAGAGAAGGTCTTGGAGAGGAAGTTTCTAAGCAGGCAGCTCCGCAGCTACTTCTCCGGTTAGCCTTAAAATTTACTGATGGGTTAGAGGTATAACCTTGTGTTCTTTACTTAAAAATCACCAGACCACGTTTTTCTCAGCAGTCTGAGATTTGAAGGCTAATCAGCTGAAACTATTAATGCTTTTCAACAACTACTTTTGATTAATTGAAATTCTACGATTTGAAGGCCTAGCATGGGAAAGATCTATCAGATATGATCATTAATGCATTTGAGTCATAGAAATGCCTAAAACTCATCTATGTTCTAAGTACCATTTTAAGAAATAAAATGTAAATATGCTCTCATTATATCTTTGCATTCCTCTCACCTTCCCTAGTCCTACAATTTTTTCCTCTGGTTTTCCCACAAGCCTGTCATGTGAAATTAAAGACCTTTAGTCCAGAGAATTTAGTACACGGATTCTAAGATTACGTGTATTTTAAAATATTGTATAATCCCTATTATCTTATTTAGTTAAAGAAAGATTGTATAAAGTAAAAGTAGAGTAAAAAGGAAGTAAAGTGATTCCTATATTTGTATAATTATTTGATCTTATGATAAGACATAAAGAAAACATATTATGAAATCAGTAGCTTCAACATTTGTCTATAAAAATGGCACCTGTTTTTTCCATCTACCAAATTCAAGTTTCTTTCCTTTACATAGCAAAGGTGATAATTTAGCAAGAGCAGTGGAGATAGCATACCACAAATCGGGTTTCTGCATGACAGGCCTGATTCTCCACACCTGGGCCCCAGGCCCACGTGCCCCTGGCCTCCCTCCCTGTCCACTCCTGCCTCAGAGCCTACCGCAGACTCCAATGGCATCCATTTCTCTCTTACTGATTTTTTTATACAAACTTTTGTTTTATAGCATGTATCTCATTGCATCTCAATTACTTCTTTAGACACATCCATCTGCTCCATTTGGTTGTAGGTTCATTGATGGCAAGAACTACAAGTTACTCATTTCCGTACCCCAGTCCTCAGCTTAGAGCTGGCTTACACTTAAGTACACACATGGCAAAATTGCTACACGGGAGAATAATGGAGTTAGCTCAGCTTAATTTCTTTGTCCTTCTAGCTCCAATAGTCTGAGTCTAAACTTTATTTCTAGTATCTCCCTAGGGAAGAATAGCCCCTGAGCGTGCCCATTATTCCAACAGGAAGTAATGAGACATAAGTAATAGGGTGACAAAGAAAAGGCAGCAACAAAAGATCCTGGCCTGTCACCACTCCAACTTGGCAGTCACTGTGAGGGGCTCTACTTCGAAATAACCAGTGAACCTGTTACTGCCCAGAGCACCGTTTCTGCACGGAGTCATCAGGCACGTTCTAGGAGTCGGACCGGACCGCGGCTCTCTCCCTATCCACGGGCGTGTACGTAAATGGGGTCCCTTTCTTTGGCTGGCAGAGATAACCAATGATGACTAGGGGGGTTAAAATAAGAAAACATCAGCTTGCCATTCAAGCATACAATGCCTACATGTACATAAACAGACACATGCCTACCACCTAAAGGAGGAATTACTCCACAAGGGTCAATAACTCTGTCTGGTAATCACGTCATGGAGACATGTATTTATCAGAACCAGATATTTCTTAGCAAAGGGGGAAAATCTATAAAAGCCCCCCAAATTTCTTTCTTTTTCTTTTCATTAGGACATAGCTGGTTCCACATTCTAAGAGAAAAACTGGGCTGACAATTGGGCATATGGGATTGGTAGGTAGGTACAGCCCCCAAACAATTATGGCCAATACGCTATTTATAAGGACAAAATATATGTATGTGTATAAAAAGATTGTGTAATATCATTGCCTTACCACAAAGCAAACACTACTTATTAAGATGGTTTGAAACATTAGTGAACAAACATTGCTTTAGAAGAAACTCTGTCAATTCTATATAAATACATTTGGCAGAAGATAAATCACGTAAGAAAAGACTCCATTGGGCTGGGAAGATTACTCAAAATTATTGTTCAAATAAGTAGTGTGGCTAAAATCCATCCAAAAGCAAGCCCACGGAGCCCCCCTAGGCGGCCGCTGTCAGGGGCGGAGCGCCACTCGGCCTTTCACCCCTTTCTTTTTATTTTGTGTCTTGCTACCATGTAATTTGTGTTTGGGGTTTCGTGGTCTGCATAGTATTATGATTTTTAAATTCTTAGAAAACTATATAAAAGTTATGCACGTGGCCACATGTAAATTTAACTAATACAGGAATCTGTGTTATTTAAATATCTATTCGCTTCAGTAGAAAGAAGAGCGGTCTCTATGTAAAGGTTAGAAAATAGAAAATAACTTTATGTCCTAAGGTTGGGTTTGCACAGCCTGAGTTAAATGACTGCCTAAAGGAAATCTGTGTTTTCCAAGGTCTATATTTTAACCTCAACAACCGTCTTTTTTCTGTTACTTTTTTGGGCATTCTATCTATCTTAACATCACCTTTGATGAGAAGCATTGACACACGGGCTTTCATTATCTCATACCAACAATAAAGGCATATAAAGTACAAGCATAACCAGAAAGACATTCCCAGACGACTTACTAGGCAGGGCAGGAGAAAGCATTGCATACTTTGGGTTCAGTTGCTGGCTTGGTTCTTGCATTGCAGAATGAGGAATTGACTTGAGTATTTTGATCTCGTAAGCAAATGGCCTTTACACTTATGTAACCTAATAAGACGTCAAAAGTTACAAAGTAAAAATTACAGATAGCCAATTCAATTTCACTTCCAAATTTAGCTTCCAATTTACCAGGGTTCTGATATTTTATTTAAGATACGGAATCCAATTATTATGTGAGAAGGCCTCCTTTTGATATAATCTGCAACTAATTTGATCCTGCTTCCCCTCAAGGTAATAGTTTTCATACCTTAATAATTTTAATGTGTAGCTTCATTCTCAAGACTGCCGTGGGTTCCAGAACCACAGCATAGACGTACAGCCTTTTGAAAACAGGGCAGCTGAAAGGGAAACATCCCACCAACTCGAACACTGCACACATCCAGAGGAAAATAGTTTTCAAAGAAAAACCATCAGTGAATTATGCGTGGAAACGCTGAGATTCTGCTTTTCCATGAAGCCTCTTCTACTTCCATAAGAGTACGGTGCAAATATAAACAAAAAGTGGAGATCGCTGAATGGGTACGTCTTCGCACCTGTCAGCAAGGACTCAGGTTTGTGTGTATGTTTTAGTTGCGTCCTACGCCTTGCTTGCAGTGTTCACTTCAGGACTTCTTACCAGGAGCATGAATTTTGTAAATAACTGTCAGCTCCCCAAATAGGAATTCTGCCTCCTCTTTGAATTGTTTACATTTACATGGTGCTTTTCCTTAACATCAGTCTGAGAAGCAGTGAAGAGTCACTGCTGCTGTTACGATTAGGTTGAAGTGGGTTTACCTTCAGAAGGCACTCAAGACCATACTGGGATTCCCTAATGTTAAGAGTTTACTTCCAGAGAACTTACTCACTTGAATGCTTCTCCTCGCATGCCTGGGACACAACATGACCTATGAGTCACGTGACTGGGTTGCTAAATTAAGGCAAGGGGAGATTCCCACAATGCACCTCTCCAGCATCCTCCCCTTGGCTGGATTCATTCCCTATAAATGGAAAATGAACTGAACTCTCGCTTTCCCAAGGGTCTGTGCTGTTTCTGGAATATCAGGAAGTTATCGCAAAGATCTTAAAGAACATTCGATATGTGAAAAACGGCTCATGCTCCAAAACTAAGTAAAAAAAGTGTAAAGACGTGTCTATAGCAACAGTTTAAACCAGCGCGCTGCAAAACTTTTTAAAACAGGCGATACTAGACTATCTAGTCAGGGCTACTGACCTCTCTTCCCCTAGATCGTCAAACAGACAACGGCCAACACATCAGCGGCCGTCTGGTGTGAACGGGTCAAAGTCATACCTATGTTTTTGTTAGAACGGCAAAAAATATATTTTTTGGTGTGCCGCAGAATTTTAGTAATTAGTTTATGTGTCCCAGGGATGAAAAAGGTTGAAAAGCACTGGTCTACGGCCTGGTTCCTGTTCTCTAAAAATAACAAACAAACGGTACCTACGGCACGTGTCCGAGTAGGTCACACACACATGTTTTTTATGTCTGCGTAATAAAAAGGAGAGAATGATGTAGACCAAAGTATTTAACATTGGCTGTTGATAGTTAAGGGATTATGAGATTATTTTTCTCCTTTTAGCATATTGTCTTTAAAATGTTTATTAATAAAATCATATTACTTTAAAATTATTTAATATTTAAAAAAAGTATTTCTTCGTATTTTGTGAATTACCATGAATGCCTGAGGAATGGGACCGACAGACATAAGAATTTCTTCATTTTCTATATCTCTGCTCTGTCTCTGGTTCTGAGATGCCCCCTTTCGCTAAGTGAGACGGAGAGATCTCGGGGACCCACTGTCATGGGGTGCGCTGGACAGGAGGACATGAGCGACCAACCCTCATGCTTCACTTTCATGGACCTCTTTATGGACTTTCGTTCCTTTTCTCAAGTGTGACAAAACTTGACCAACAAGCAAATACGAGATGTTTTTGGATCTCGGTAAAATGCCAGCCTTCTGCTTGCTGAGAGGAGAGCGGTCATTTTTTTCCGTACGAGGGTCATTTCTCAGAGTTAATCCATTTCCCTTCAGAGGACTGACGACCTCACCCCTGAGGGGTCAGAAGGGCACAGAATCCACGCGTCAGAGCCGTCTGACTTCTTCCTTTCACGTGTTCTCCCTTGTCACGACCCTACTGTCTGTAAGTCCCAGTGGGCGGTTTACAACAACAGAAAAGTCATCGTAGGGAGAAGCTAAGCTGTGGGCTGAAAAATTTTAAAAATATACAAATATATATATAGGTATTCTTATATTTATAAATATATAGGTAGGCTTTATATAGGATCTGGCAGAAGTAACGCCCATTTTTATTACAAAATCTTTTATTACAAAATCATATGCATGTAATTCTCTAACATAACACTATCACACTCAAGCACACCCGGTGACATTTTGGGTGAAATGTTCAAGTTAAAACTATAAATTATTACACCCATAGTAATACCCTACCAACCACATGCAAGCAGGCCTTCCTTCTGCCAGACCCTGTACATTTCCCCCAGAACGTCTGATGTATAACTTTTGAGTCCTAGTTGTGGCTGACTTGAGTTTTGTGAGAATCACTTCCTTTCTATACAGGACAATCCTCAAGTAGCACAATAACATTTGCTTGTTAGAGCGATGGTTCCCATAAAAGACAGTTCTTTTGTTGCTTATTCAAACCATACAATTTGAAGAGGTCTGGAGTGAAAGAACCTATTTTAAGAAGAGGCTTGGAGGATGGAATAAGGAAATGAACTTGCCTCCACCGCAGGAGACGGAGCACTCGGACTGCACTGTGCCCCAGGTGGGGACGTGTCTCCTCGTGGCTGGCTGAGTCCCATTCATGGCCCTGGGCAGGGCGTACTTCCAGGCAATCCCCGGGTTTCTGCCTTGCATCAGAACCTGGACAGCGTAAGACACAAGTCAGAGATCAAGACACAGGTCAGGCCCTGGGATTCCAGAGAGCTCCCTGAACGTTTTACAGATATTTGTGTGACATTGTGACCTTAAAGTTGGTTCACATCATTGTTCCCAAGTACGTTGACTTCAGATTTTCCCATGACACTTTATGATGTGTCCTGCCATACCATCAAAGCCGTGATTAAAGATAAATGCTACACAGGGAGATGTGACTTGACATCTGCCATAAGCCCACAACTCTCAATCCTAGGTATAATTTTAATAAAAAATAATTGTATTAATAAGCCAAAAAAAATTCTTGTTACATTATACTGAAGGAAAGAAGGTTACAATATGAGGTTTTAACCAAAGGGAATGTGTCTGTTAGCTGTGAACCAGGATGAACAGCAGATGAAGACAAAAAGAAAGAAACATGATCAGAAGTAGGCGTTGGTGTATATATATATATATATATATATAAATTTTTGGTGTATATATATTAATATATATATATATATATCTTAAAAGGGCAAGGAGTTAGGATAAATCTGATCCTATAAGATCTGACTACTAAAACAAGAGCAATCATTTACTGGCACATTCTAGGCACCAGGCACCCTGATGTATTTTTCTATGCATTATCTCAAAACATTCCTCTAACCACTTTATAGTGTAGCTGCCTGTATTTTTGTGGGGGAAAGAAAGACCTGAGAAGCCTGTGTACACGATCACACAGGTGACTAGTGAATGAGCTTAAAACAGAACAATTTAGGACTGCCAGCAAAATGTGTCTCAATACTGCAATACATCTCCTTGTTTTTGGTGTGGGAAAACATTACTTGCCTCCCTTTCTGATTCTCTCTTTTCTTAACTACTCCTCTCCTCTCTTCTTTCAAGCTCAATGCATGAATATAAATAGCTGCTTGTCTCTGCCCCAAGTCTTACGGAAAATTCTTTACCACCAGAACTGGGCATTCGTGCTCAAGAAGCAGAGCAGATTTCCAGTTAAAAATAGAAACCTCTGGCTCTATCTCTGTCTGGTGGGATCCCACCTCAATTAAAGTCGGGTGGGTGGCGGCTGTCCCAGGGCCTCTATTACACCAGGCCACTCCTGAGGACGCTACGAAATCGTTCCACTTCACCACGAGCTTAAACGTATCCGGGAATGTAACAGCTTACTCAGAAGACTCCAATGGTGTGGGTCTCATTTCTTGCACAATGAAACAAATCTTGGTGCCTCCCAGAAACAACGCAAAAGTTAATAGATGGGCCTTTGTTCCCCTGCCCCATCCAGCACAAAAAATAAATACAGCAAACAGGTAGTGCCATTAAAATAGACAAATGCCAAATTCTCACCAACAAAAACCTTCTTAAAGTCAAGGTCCTAGGGGTTGTTTGGTTCTGAGGATCTTTTCAGTCTTTGCTTTTCTTATTTTTGCAGCTAAATCATACAACGGTTCTCAGAACCCTGTGTTTAATTATGCTATATTTCATACATTTTGACTAAATAGCATTCTTTCCTTACTTGAGACTTTTGTAGTATTTCTGGAAATGTCTTTGTGTGCTATTAGGTAAACAGACACCTTAGGGTTTTTTCCACAAACTAGAATTTTGAGGGAAGCTTTACATTCAGAAGATAAGCTTGATGCTCACTGATTTCTCAACTCAATTCCTCCTTCGAGTAAAGCAGTATCTCAAATGCAACACTTCGGGTTGCCATTTTCTTTATGCAATAGGAATGCGGAAATCTTGCAGAGGAGAAGATATTGCAGCGCACCCCCCACACACAGTCGAACACAAGTGGGCTGCATAGGAACTACGGCGAGCGAAGGCGGGAGACACCACAAACGGTGGCGTGGCATCACACACGCATGTAAGGAAGGCGTGTTCCAGTGCAAGCGTGATAAAGAAATCTACTCACTGATCTCCTCTTCCTTGAGTGGGGGAAATGGGTGATCCCCCATCACCCATTTCCCCCACTCAAACTAGATCCTGACTTCTACTGCCACAGGGGAGAGTGATCCCTAATGGAAATGCGAAGAAAATTAAACATTAGTTCTCGCTTTGGGGATTTTAAGGACTTACATTCTGGTGATTTAACAGTGGTTTAATACATCTTCAAAGGGCATTTAAAATATATTCTACTTTCATCTTTTAGACAGATTGTAGAACTTAAGCCATACGTGGCATGTGGTTTCACTGTAAAACATTTTTAAATGTTGCTGTGAACAGCAGGATGCATTTAAGAAAAAAAAAATTAGACTGTGAAGATCAAAGTGCCATCACTGTTGAACAAACAAAACCAACAAGATGTCAGGTTTCCCCAGGTACCCAGTAAAGCCAGCCATAAAAAAGTTATCGAAGTTATCTTGCTACTAACAAGAGAACTTAGACATTCTCCCCCTGTCAAGCCTGTTTTTGCCTTGACGCCCTGTCCTGACTCCAGGGTCAGTCCAGGCTGTCCCCATGCTCCGGACTCCGTCATCCCTCGCCTGCTTAAAGACATCGCTGCTACAGTTGCCCTCTGTCTCTCGAGCTTCACCTAAATTACCCGCCCAATTGGATCTTCCCCATCGTGCATCCAAATAGGCTATTATATTCCTTAAGAAAAAAATTATCTTCATAAATCCCTCCAGCTCTTGTTTCATTTTTCCCCTTTAACAGCAAAAATTCCTCCAAGAGCTGCCTTTGCTGTCTGCCTCCGCATCTGTCCCTGTGAGCCCGTGATGCTTCTCTCTCAGGCGCCTTCCCCACCACATCACCAAAGCTGCTCCTTCTAGAACACCTGGTGGTGTTCAATAGTGAAAGGCCTTGCCCTGCTCAGCCAATCAGCAGCATTGGCCATAATCCAGCACATCCTCCTTTCTCTGCCACCAGAAGCCCATTTTCTCAGTTCTTTTCCTGACTCACTGACCTTCACATCTAGTCTGCTTTGCTGAACCCTTCCTAGCTCCCAGCTATTCAATACCAAGGCGACCTCCAACCTCTTGACCCTCCTCTTATCGACACTCCCCTCTCCGGGTGATTGCACCTAGTCCTGTGGCTTTAAATACAATCTCCTTGTTGACCACTCCCAAATCCAGAACACCGCACTAGTGCTTTCCAAGAGAACTTTCTGCAGTGATGATAATATACTATAATCCCGCGCTGTTTCATGTGGTAGCCACAAGCCATGTGTGACTACTGAGTGCTCATATGCTAGTGTGATTGAAGAACAAAACTTTAAATTTTAATTCCTTAAAATGTAAACCTAACCACACGTGGGCAGTAGCTACCGCACTGAACAGTACGGCTGGAGATGAAGCCTGTTTTCTGACTTCCATATTCCCGCGGTCAGCTGCCGACTCGGCTTCGAGACTAGAATGTTTAAAAGGTATGTCAGTGCCCCACACTGAACTCTTGATTTTTCTTCCCAGTCTCATAAAATGGCAACCCAAGCCTTCTAACTCTTCGGCCAAAATTAAGGGTTGGAGGCACCTTGAGAGCCTCTCATTTTCTCACACTCCACAGCTAATCGATCAGGAAATGGTGTCATGGTTACTTCCAACATATCTCGAATTGGACCACGTGTCCCTTTGCCTGCAGCAGTGGCCGTGGCCCCGTTCTTAGCCCCCGTCACCTTTTCTGAGGTCCATGGTCAGGGCGCTTCTCTATGAGAAGCGAGGCCTGCCCTCCAGTGGGGGGGATGGGGAGGGGGCCTGCATGGCAATGACACAGCAACAGTGAGTTAGGAGGTTAAGGAAAAAGTACCATAACCCTGCAAAGAAAAAATCAAACGCTGCTGTGAAATTGGGGGAGGGGGCCACATGTCTGAAGAAACTTGGTGGCTGTCATTTAATTTTGGTGAATGATTTCAGCAAACAAGCCACAAAACAACAAAAGAGAACTTAAGTCTTCTTTGAGAATTTCTATTTCCCTCAAAATGACAAGCTTTTATATTGAGTTTCCCATATGCCTTCCCTCATAGATTAAATATCCCCTGAAAAGTAAAATTATTGAGCAAAAATGAACAATGGTAGCAAACAATATTTAATAGAAAGAAGACAACTAATCCCTTTCATATTATCAAGGTAATAAGGAGTTTACTTACCTAGCCAAAGTGAGAAGAGAAATAACTTACACAATTTACTGTAATTGTTCACAGGATTATGCAACTTTAAATTACTACCTCATAAAATACATAGAACTGGATATTGTTGTATTACTATTATAGTTTTATAGCCAATGGCATAAAGGACACATTGTTTATAGTTTGCTTGTTGAACATACTAATGCATTCAATGAATGCATAAATGAATAAAAGACTCTCGACTTTAAAAAAATCAAATGACTCGGCCTGACTGTAATGTCTGTGCAGCTGTAAGCTCACGTCCAGAGTTGGCTGTGTGATCACGTACGCTAAAAGACAATATTTGTACGAACTAGCAAAAGCTGACTTAAGAATTTATTTTATCAACCCCTTCTAAAAACCTTTTAAAGATAGTAATTATTTAAACAAATAGATGCCAAGACCAATAAAAAGATGAACATTTGCCAATTGTACCAATGTTTGCTTCTTGATGATAATTAAGGTATATCTCTGTCCTTTTCTTTACCCTGTATTGAGGAGAAAAGTGACCAAGAACAGAATACACAGAGGTAATCTTATCTCTTACTTTTTCCTAATTTTACTATTTCCTTTGGAAATAGACTGTCCATCTGGGTAATAGAATAGAGATTCTGAAAATGACTGGACTTCAACCAAAAATCAATCCTATAGTCAGGAATAGCTACATAACTTCTGGGGCTCGGGACAAAAATGAAAACACAAGGTCCCTTGTTTAAAAAAATTATTAAGAATTTCAAGTCGGTGGCTCCTGCCAGGTGACTCAGCCGGTTAGAGCGTTGTCCCGATACACCAAGGTTGAGGGTTTGATCTCTGGTCAGGGCGCATATAAGAGTGAAATGCATCAATAAGTGAAATGAGAAATTGACATTTTTTTCCCTCTTTTTAAAATCAATAAATAAAAATTAAAGAAAAAAGATTTTCAAGGTTGTGACAGCAAAGCTTTAAACCAAACACAGGGCCCTTCTGAGCATGACATCCTATGCAACTTTGCAGGTTCCACATCCATGAAACCAGCTCTGTCCAACCTTAAGGTGGAGGTTTTCTCATCTGCAGCAGTTTTCAGACACCATTTAAAAGTTTCCACGTTCCAAATGGCCCTGTGGTCTAATGATGCCTTCACCCCCTCTTCCTAGATGAAGACTATAGCCCCTAACATACCTCAGAATGACCACGACTGTCACTGTGACCACAGACACTTGGTCCCACCAGACTCGGGGAAGCAGGAAGACTGGGGATAATGTGTGATGACCACACGGCCGAAATTCTAACTGCCTCTAATGCTGAGGAACACACCTGGGACAATACATGATTTGCAAACAATTCCCATCACTCATTTCTATTTGAAAACATTTTCAGTGACCTTGTCAGGCGCAATCAATGACTTTTCTCAGCACTAGTAGAGAAGACAAATGCCCTGCAGGTCACGAGAATGCCAC
Organism: Mormoops blainvillei; assembly: GCA_004026545.1. Classification (NCBI taxonomy): domain Eukaryota; kingdom Metazoa; phylum Chordata; class Mammalia; order Chiroptera; family Mormoopidae; genus Mormoops; species Mormoops blainvillei. The sequence goes on from PVJD01002254.1 coordinate 134,403, forward strand.
ATGGCCCCTCCCTAGCCTCTGCAATGGCACAACGTTGCCCTAACGCTGTTCCCAAGCCGTCCCATGCGGCACGCCAGACTGTACAGCCACGCTGTTCAATGCACGAATTTGGAGAGACCGCCAGCGATTCAGTCTACTTAACTGGTCGTAGTCCAGAGAATTTTCCAGCCAACTGGCATTGGGTCTCTAATTTACAGCTGGCAAGCGACCTCCCTAAATGCTTCCAGGTCCTCAGTAGAACTGTTTAATGTCTACCTTTAACACACGAACCACCTGACTTTAGACACAACACTCAGCAGCTTTGACCACAGGGTGCAGAGTTATAAAATTTACAGCTTCTTAAGTTGGAAAACCACAGACGGGGGCTGGACTCTACCAACGGCCCTCTGAGCGAGGGGGGTGCAGCTTCTGTTTTGGGCACACAAAGTTAAAACAAAGGGTACATTGAGGAATCTTGTGTAAACAGCCTTCTTTCTTTTGCTCTCATGTTTAATTTTTAGTGTTAAAACTATAAATGACTTCAACCAGCTTTGTATTTGTTTCATTATTTAGGCCTTTTTTTTTTTTTTTAAAGAGATTGTCCTAATTCTCCCATGGAAATCAAAGAGTTATGGACAGGCTGGAAAGACTGGCTTTTTATTTAATGCATGCTAGAAAGCTTGTTTCTTGTCTGCAGTAATGTATTTAATGGCTTACAAAATACTAATAGTAGAACCTACTGCATGCCAGGCAAGGGATGGCATGCGCATGATCTCATTTAAAGTTGATAGCTAATATTCTAATACTATAGGTGAATAAACCAATACGCGGGATCACAGAGCTAGTAAACAGGAACACCGGACCCGAGTTTCCAGTACCTCCTGACCCCAAACCTCAGCATCGTAACTCTCATGACACTGCCTTCCTAGCTGTGAAACACAATGCTCAGGATTCTAACTTGTGTTTCTCAAAACTGTGGTAATTGCTGAAAAGATTTTATTACTAGGCTTCAAGAGCACGCTACACACCATATGCCGGGTTCAAACCTTAAACGTTTGATTTCTTGAACATGCTAATATCTGATTTAAGCATCCATGATTTTTAATCTCCAAAATCCATTTTCCCCTGTGTTTATTTAGATGTGTTGTTTAACCATTGTTTTAACAACTGAAACACAATACGCTTTATAGAATGGCCCTTCCTGACAAGTCACAAACTATCCCAAAGGTGAACTAATGCTCTGGAAGAGGATACTTTTGGGGTGCAGATGCATGTTTGTATATGTTCCTGGGATTTTCCTGGAAACTTTCATGATATGAAAAGAGAGCCAGTTGTCTTTGCCTTCTTGTTTGCTGCAAAGTTGGAAGAACATGGCCAGGGATCATCATTACTATTATGTGTGAGTGAGCTGGATCTGACACAAGACAGCAACACGGAGACACTGATGGGGGCTTGCAAATGCATCTGTTAGGTAGCTTCAAAGGTGCGGTTGACACATTGAACCCTGACTACAGTTCTAATTCAACTCATCAACATTCCTCAGAGTTCAGTGAAGAGAAATAGTGTCCTCCCACCCGTCACAGAAGTATTTGCTGTGAATTTACTGAGGCCTAAGCTTCTAATAGCAAATGGCACTCTCTAGACAAATGACGTGGCATTGCCAAAGCACCTTTGAATTGTCCCCTGGAGTCCGGGTTTTAGATCATCTGTTCCGAATTAATCCTCCATTTCGTCTTTGCCTCTTCTGTATCTTGTGTCTTCACTCAGTCCATGCCACTTGGCTAATCCCCTTTCCCTTACACTGAGTTTATCTCGAAGCTCATCTTCACTCATTTCAGCTCCCTTCCCTGAGGGGAACTCGGACAGCAGGGTCACAGGGAAAGAGCCAAATGAGAAGGCGATGCTCCGTCAGTGGGGCTCACACACTGTCATCTTGCTGATCTATGTGCCCGTCCACCTGGTCCCCCGCCACTCCATCATCTCCTTTTGCCAAAGAGTGGAGGAAGTTGTTTATTATAGTAATTTTCTTTAGATGTCTTTTTTTCTGCCTTGAACGGGCCTGTGGTTAACCTGTTTCTCACGCACTGTCATTACAAAGACTGCTGTCTTTTTCAGCTTTGGGATTCCCCCTTGGTACACTGTTAATTGGGAAGGGGGTTTCAAAGAGTTAAACGCCCCTTTGGCCACTTAAAAGAGAGGGGGAAAAATCCTTAACATAAAGGAGAGCTTTTATTTTTAAGACTTTAAAAAAAAAAAAGAAAAAGGAATGCTGTAAAAACACAGGTGATCATATTTCAGTCTTAGAATAGCAACCTGTGTTATCATGTCATCCTGAATCACCGTTCGTCAGACAGAGATGAAGTTACTTTATAATGAAACACTCATGATGAATTTCCTCACTGGCCCTCCAACTGCGTGACAGTTTGATAGAGAATGTGACTCATTCATTGTTTTGTGTGTGCGTGTGAAGCAGAAACAGAGACAGACGGAGAGAGAGAGAGACAGATGGAGAATGAGGGAGAGAGAGAGGAAGTAGGAGAGAAAGAATGTGGGAGAAGAACGGGACAGGTAGGAGATGGATGGAGATGTGGCGAGGAGAGAGACGGCACCAGCTCGTGAAACAGCGCATCTTGATCATCTCTAAGTGGACACTGTAGCTGATTAAGAAAAAAAGAGAATGCTAGTGTTTTCAACTATTATTGTCAAGACCCCCTAAAGTCACAACTTCAACAGGCCTTTCGCACAGCGCTTAAACAAAGAGTCAGTGACCTTACACGACCTATACCTAATCTCGAGATGGAAACAATCAAGTTTTCAGCCACACTCAAAAGCCCAGCACAAATATGTAGACTTCAGATTAAATCATTATTTTTCAATAAGGCATGGGTAAATTTAAGCTCTGATCTTCAATTTTCACATTTCTGCCACTTCAAAATGTAATTCCTTATATAATACACACACACACACACACACAATGTGAGGTGTGGAAGTAACATAAGATACAGTTTTCTTTGGTCTTCCCAAATCCAAGTAAATAAACAATGCAGTGGTCCCCATATGATACCCTAAAGTCTACTGAAACATTAGCTGGCTTTGAAATCTTTCAGACAACTGACAAGTGCACTAGTTCAATGACAAATTCCTTAGGCTTTATTCCAGGCTTGCGTTGTGTGAAATGAATCGAATTAAAGAATTATGTGGCAATTGTCTCGTTTCTAATAACTGTGTCTGCGGTGACTTCAGAATGTGCAGGGTTGCCAGATCAATGCTGACTTGTTTAGGTCCTGCGGTGCGTGTGCATGTGCAGCTTTACCCCGGGCCATGCAGAAACATAATACAGGCTCATGAAAATTAGCTCTTTTACTCCAGCTCATTTACATATATATGTATTTCAAAATAAGAAGTTGATTGATGGATTAGATAATGCCTAAAAATTTTAAGATCTAAGACAATCATATATATCCCGATTATCCTCACGGATTTCCCTTGGTCACTGATATTTAATTTGACATGCACCCCTTGCAAATGTCGAGCATGCGAGCCAAGGTTCTGAGGACAATGAATGTTCGTAAGGGAGGCTGAATTTTAAAATCGGGCGGGCGCATGACTCAGTGATAAAAGTAAGGGTCTGTTTTCCATTTAGACTGAGCTTCCCTATGAAGACATTCTGTAAAGCTCTGACATATAAAAATAACCAGAAGCAGAAGACTCTTTTATTTGGTGTCAGGCCACACACTTTCTTCTTGGGGTTAACTGACAGCAGTCAATTATTCCCAGGGTTGCATCACCCTGCCTTGTGCTAGAAAATGATCAGAAATAAGCGAAAGGATCTGGGAAACCTACCACCCTGGGAGGGCAGATTGAGTGCCTCTGCTGTGAACCAACTGGTCAGCAGCTTCTTATGTGTAAATTATTCACTTTGGGAGAGGCAAGCATTTAGCAACCATATTGATTCCTCAAATGCAATCTAGGAGATCAAATTTCAGTACTTTAAATGCTATTCGCTGTACTCAACTTTAAACTCTAGCCAGTTCTAAGACTAGTCCTCAAAGATGATGAAATCTAGTGGTTTTTTTAAGTGTGTACTTTAGAAGTCTGGGCCTCGCAGAGAACTCCAGATCACAGCTGTGGTCAGGACAGGAGAAAAGACATGGAGTGGAAGAGAAGAGGCTGGCCTCTGGGCCCGCCACTCCTGGCTTTGGTCAGGGAAACTCTCCCCTCATCGAATTTATTTATCGCCTCTATGTGGGATTTTTCAGTGTGGAAAGAAGATTCTGCTTTTTAAATATTTAAGTGCATTTTATCATCGGATGTCCTTCATCCAATAAATACAGTCAAACTTCAGTTTTTAAACATCTTGGGTCTTGGACAGTTTGGTTCTCGACCACGTCGTTCATGGAAAAAGTGTCTCGGTCGCCTCACAAAGCTGTGGGTCTCAATGCTGTGCCCTTTCGTACAGCGGACACCAGTAAGATCAGTTATGTGTCTCTCAGGTGACACAGGAGGTTCAGTTTTCAAACAAATCGCTTCTCAGACAGTCTTCTGGAACAAATTAAGTTCAAGAACTGAGGTTCCACTGTATTTTTTTTTTTTTTGAGCATCTATGATGTTCTCGGTACCATGCCAGCCCTGGAAGCCACCAAGATGAGTGAGCCTTCCTGCTCATACAGGGTTTCAGGTGCTATTAAAGTGCTTAAAGACAGTGCTATAGGATCGAGTGGAAGACATCAGTTTACATTAGTTTGGGGAATCATTTCACAGTTCAGAAAACAGGGACCCGCAGAGAGTAAGGGGCTCACGCAGAGCAGCACAGGTAGGGGGCACAGTGACCGGTACTGCCAACTATTCACACAGAGGCTCCCCACTGCTGCCCGTGCCCTTTTCGAAAAGAATGGGACCGCACACCAAAGCTCACTCCTTACATCCCTTGAACACTTAAAATGTGATTTATGTCTTAAACACTGTGCAGTCCCAATGTCTAGTATGAGGGACCCAAAACATGTTTAATTTTTTTCAGACATCGAGAGGAAGTAGAGGAAAATTACTTTGAAGGTCGTTAGCTAAATCAATACACACCAGCGTGGTTGAAGATGGGAACTAACTGTAAGATATTGGGAAGACCTAATTAATATATATAAATGAGATAAAAATAGGGACATTACATTATCCTTCAAATGCCATCTTCATGTGTTTTGGCAAACATACCCTTCTGCTGATTTTTATACTATAATAAGAACTTAGTGAACATGCAGATATTTTAAAAGGCCAAGTGAGAAAGTGCTTTTTTTCACAGATGTATACTTTCCGTGGATGGAACAGCATTTTTTATTTTGGTAGGTTCCCACACTTTAATTTTCAGCATCCCACAGGATTGTAAAACACATTCAACATTTTTATATTGGAGTGAACATATTTTTGGCTCTGAAAGTATTCATTTTGGTTCAATTCATAGTTGTATGGAAAGGCATATGAACTTGAACTTCCTTTAAAGAATATAGCCATGGATTACTTGGATACTGATATATAGTCTAGTTTTGGAAAAAATGTAATTTATTGCTCACTCTGATTTTAACGTTTTAAAAAATCACCGTGTTATATCGATTTAGGTGAGGTCTGAGTACGTGATAAAAACTGGCCTGAAATGTGATGTTCTCTGGAGAGGAATAAAGTATAATTTAAATATTAAAGTCATTAACCCCAACATTTTTAAAAGATAAAATAGACATAATACAAGGTCCCTGGATTTGATTTTTCTAAGCTCCAAACATATTTGCAAGTTTTGAATGAAACCATAGCCCTTTTAAAAATACATGTAATTCATGTCCAATTAATCATGTAAGTTTCCCCCTAGATTGCTTTCAGACAGGGCACATTCCTAGGACATTAATTTAAGCTTTCATTGATTCTATAAGTAGAATGAGTCCAGAACGTGTGGCTTCACAAAGCAAAGCTAAGCAAATGTGACGCTGTTACATTGCAGTGAAACAATGATTTTGTATTAATAGAGCTATTATTATAGTTCTATTCATGTGGTAGCACAATTATTTTAAAAAATATATTCTACATATCCAGTTGAACCTAGGGAAGATTTTAAAATAATTTTATTTAGATCTATCCAATATTTCCCCTTATATTTTAACTTTTTTTTTTCCCTCAAGGCACTGCCTGTATTTGCAGGGAGATGGATGAACTTGACCAATTTTAGAGAGCTCCCATCACCAACTGAGGTCTTCCTTCTATTTCTCAAAAATAGTTTCTAAACATCAAAAAAATTCTGGACCTGGTGAACAATCCAAAGATTTTATTTTAGTCAAGGCTAAATAATACAGATGAATAAGATATGGACCTAGCTTAGGTTAAGCAAAGCACAAAGAAATTCTCAGCTTGAGGCTGGTACAATGCTCAGTGACAATGTGTCAATTATCTGGTTAATTTGATCAACACAGACAGTGCCAGGGGATATTTCAGGCTCTAAAGATGAAAGCAAGAAGGAACTGAGCTATTCTGCCTTGCACTTTCCATCATTCTTGTCTTACTCTTTGTTGTGGTTTCCTGCAGATGATGTATGTTTAACGGCAAACCTTAAATTACCAACAGGACTGGCAACACCTACTGGAACAGCTTGGTGTTTATGAACAAGACTGGAGAAACAACAAAAAATGGTTGCTCATCACAAAGGAGTAACACGCACATTTCTCACGAGGAATGATCTGTATGTGGTTCTGACTGCCCGTGGCTGAAGCTGTGAGCGGCGCCTCACCCCACTTCCCGATCTGCATTAATCTTTAGCCACAAAACATGTGCTCAGAGATGGATCAAAGTTCTCTTGGCAAAACTAATGAAGCAATGTTGCCCTAAAACATATACCTTGCAAGCTAAGTATATCTCCCTAAAGAAAATATACCTTTTATAAAGAAAAGGAAAGGATGTTTGTGGCTTAGATGCTGGATAGAAAAAGAATGGGCATATGCATCTAAAAATAAGGTTTGGAAAAAAAGTCCAGAAATCCTTAAGAAGAGAGTTCGATTCCTGTGCTTTAGGTTTTAATGAAAGTACAATTTCAGGGGCTGGATTCAGGGTTGAGTTCCAACCACACTTATCTTAGCTCAGTTCGATCTACATTTCCTATGCTTATCCTCCGAAAGACCAGAGAGGGCTGGAAGCATATTTTGTAATGATGGCTTCTCTCAGAGTTAGTGTTGTGAAATCTTGGAGGGACCTTCTGTCACACAGACAGAGGAAATAGGACTTAGTACCTCAGGTTCATAAGATACTGAGAAGTTGACTCATGGTCAAGATTTAGGGCTGAGCCCTGGCTGGTGTGACTCGGTTTGTTGGAGTGTCATCCTGTAACTGAAAGGTTGCAGGTTCGATTTCTGGTCAGGGCACATGTCTTAGGTGGCATGTCTGATCCCCAGTTGGAGTGCTTATGGAAGACAACCAATCAATGTTCCTCTCCCACACGTCCATTTTTTTTTCTCCCTCTCCTTCTTCTCTCTCTAAAAGCAATGGAAAAAATGTCCTTAGATGAGGATTAAAAAAAAAAAGAGAGAGAGAGAGAGAGTTCTAGCACCTAGGCTGCAAGGTTGCAAACTCAAATACTGTACCTACTGAGGCCACAAGTTCTTTTTTCTTAAAAGATGTCAAAAATCTATATTTTTTCTAATATAAGAAATCACCTTACATTAAAGCATTAATCCATTTTGTTTTAATATGCAGATCTGGGAGCTGGATTTGGCTTGTGGTCAGCAGTTTGCAAACCATGGTCTGAGGTTTAGATTTAAAAAAATATGTGATATGATCAGAAGGCAAAATGATGATCATGGTTATAAACAGTGTGTGCCAAGCACTCTGTAAGCATTGAACTTACATTATCCTTATGATAGCCTTAATAGTTAGCTGGTATTGTTTGCCCATATTACAAACGTGGGTAGAAAGTGACACAGAGGTTAAGAAACCTGCCCAAGTTTATAGCTAGTTAAGAGTCTGTACGCTTAACAATACCATGTGTACAATATCCGACTTAGTATCCAAAGTTACAGGCAGTCATTATTTTTAACTGTCTTCTACTCATTTTCCTTAGTAAATGTTTAAGGCTAATGCCTTTAGTAATAACAGTAACAACACCACCAACAATAGTTATTGTTATTGTTATCGTTGTTGAACTAAGCTAATGTTTCCATTAATTGAGAGGAACAGTAGGACCGAACCGAGTGCAGATACCGTACTCCGAGACGGAAAACATTTGGGCTCCGGTTCATCGCTGCTTTTTCCCTAGCTGTGTGAGTTAGGCAAATCTTTTAAGCTCTCTTCACACTCCATTGCTTATTTTTCTGGCAAGTCAGTGAGGCAGGTTTTCTATCCCAATTCTGTGGGAGAGAAACTGAAGCTCGAAACGACTAACGTGAGCAGCCTGTTCCATGAGGTCTCGGTGAGAGGGGGCCAGTGTGACTGCCACACAACCTGAAGCAAATCCCTTGCCTCTGAAAGTGGATGACCAGCTGCATCTTACAAAGTAAAAGTCCGGAGGACCAAAGAGAATGCACACAATGATGGTCTGCAGGGTCATTTGCAGGTCTGTCAGCTGTTTTCATGATCATTATGACCCGTTAATTATTTCTATTTTCTTACCTGTAAGAAAATGATGACCTACGAAAGAAAGGTGGTTTGCCATGATTAAAACTTTCCTGGTGCTCAAGCACGCATTCTTGCCACTACATCGCTCTGCCTCCTAGGCCAGTGGACCTATGTGGTGAACTGCTACAATGGGCTATCCAAATGGCAGACACAGACACATGGGAACAATGTAAAAAGTATTCCTCATTTATATCCTCAGCACTCAGGACAGCCAAGCGTAACAGTGAAAGGCTGGCAAGTGAATGTGCAAATCACACATTCTCTTGGAGACCCACTGGATTCCAGCCCTTTCCCCCCACATGGAGTTGCTGTCTTTTCCCCTTTGCACTCTGAAATTTAGCCTGTTAGGAAACACGAACTAGAAGGACTGGAGTTCTTTAAACTGGCTCAAATTGGGACCACCCTCACAGGCTTAGCAAGAGGCATTGAGAGCCGAACGAACAGAAGGGGCTTACTTCAAAGACCAGCGTCTCATTAGTAGGTCCTGCTGCGTACAGACGCTCCGGGCGGTTAAAGGCACGCTGGTACTCGAACACGGTCCCAGCGAAGGGGAACTCGCCGGGCCAGTCGACGCTCCAGCCCCCCGTTAGGTAGTACTTTCGGTGGAGGCTTCGGACTGCGAGGTAACTGGAGGATATCTGCACTTCCTGGATCTCAATGCTCCGGGCCCCCGCTGGAATGACGACTACCGGGTAATACTCTAAACGGAAAGGATAGAACATTTCTGTTTCCCATTGAAGGTGACTAGAAATGCTCAGAGAGCTGTAGTGGCCATTTTTATAGAGCGGGGTTTTTGAATCATTAGCTGACATTCCTTTCTACTCCTACAAAGTAAAAATGATCAACTGTTTCATTTTCCAAGTGATAGGAACACCAGACAGAGAAATATATGTGGCTTTCTCAGGCAGTGGTGTGTGGACAGAGGCTGTACATCAAGGCCATGAAAGTCAGGACCACTTTTTATTTTTCATCTACCTACGAGAAAATTATAACCATGTATTCTCGCAGTGATATTCAAAAAACAGGGCTCGAAGTGAAATCTTACTCAAGATGTTTAGATAATTGCTTCAAATATTCATCTAACATTGCAAGGGTGTATTATCTAAGTTTCATAATAAGCTCTTTGTTTAACAAATGAATGTGGGGCATGTGCCAGCCTGGATAGCATATTAAAACTGTCTAGAAGGAGGGCCTGTGTTTAACGCATCTGTGACGTGTGTATATTGATAAAGCTCTTCACATTTAAAAAACCCATCTCTCCTCCTTAGCTCTTGCAGAAGTGCCCAAAGCCATCATTTGCCATGTGTCAGGTGAGCCAGCTAAAGGTTCGGCCACATTTGGCATCACCTGAACTTGTTCAATTAGCAAAAGATGTATCCCACCCGTGACAGCAGTGGAACAGTAGCATCTCTTACCATTGGCTTTATGCTGGTTGAGGTACAGGCCTTTATAAAGCTTGCAAGTTGAATTGTCACCTTTGCAAACACCACAGGCATCAGACACTGCTTTAGAGCCAAGTTCATGATCACATCCCACTGGCTGTGACAAAAGCAGAAAAAGCAAGAAAAATCAAAGGTCAGAGAAGCCAGTGGCTAAGAATAACCGAGAAGTCCATGGTTTTCTGTACTTATAGAATATTAGGATGGAGGTTCGGCTTATGGTTAAAAGCATAGTGTCGACTTCGGCTGACTCGGGGTTCAAACCCTTCCTCTGTCATTACTAGATCATGACTAGGCAGTTATATAACTTATTTAGGTTTCCATTCTTCATCTGTAAAACTGGAATAAAAAGTTGCCATTGCCAACAATAATGGCAGGTGAGCTTAACTGGGTCAGCTCCAATGCAGAAATATAAAATGCTGGAACGAACACACACACACACACACACCCTGAAGAGATCAAAGACCTCACAACCAAGTTAAAAAAGAAAGTGGGGACTCAAACAGAAAACTAAGAGAAATAAATAGTAGTACTATTTCAAACACATTTATGAGGCTCTAATCATATAATGAATATGCAATAAAGTTTACTACTATTATATACGTTCTTATGTAATTTTTACAACTACTATGCAAAGTAGATTCATATCAGAATCTCCATTCTGTTATGTAAAAATGGAGCAAAAAGGAAACTAAGAAATCTGACTGGGGCCACACAGCAAGGAATTGGGCAACTTGGAGCTAGTGCACACATACAGTTTGAAAATGTTGCCCTTTAAGGCTACGCCACCCGCCCTTCTGCAGACAGAATCTCTTGCCACGCTTCTCGCATTTGCATTTGATATGGGGAAACACGAACATGACCAGACATCCCAAAGCAGAAAGGTTCTCTTACTTCACAAATCCCGTCAATACAAATGTCATTTTTGTTTGGGGAGCAAGGAGTTCCGTCTTTCACCTTGCTGGACATCGCGAAAAAAAATTCAAAGTTCTCAGCCTTGCAGTACAGTCTACAACGATCTTCCTCTAGAAGCAAAGAGATACGAGATAGGACATGGTCAAGAGGAATCACAGGAAAGGGACACAATCTCCAAAAGGATGAATTAATTTATTTAGAATGCTAGCACGATCAAAACGGAAAGTGTTATTTACAGTTTTCTGTGTGTGTGCAAAACTGCACACACGCTTATGTGTATGGCTTTTAACAACATGAATGCCACTTAGAAATCCATACAAAGCTGCTTTAACATTAATACACGAGAATTTTGTTTTTCTAATCCTTAGTAATAGCTGCGATACACCCATAGGTTATATAGTTACTCACTCTGGAGAGTAAATATTTGAAGCTTCATAGGCACCGAAGTCCGCCATTGACAATATATAAGCGAAGGAGTGTTTAAAGTTCCAATAAAACTATATATTTATATTTATTTTTTTAATTTGATTTTTCAATTACAGTTGACATTCAATATTATTTTATCTTAGTCTCAGGCATTTTGAATAGGGATCAGGCAATTATATAACGTATAAAGTGGTCCCCTGATTTTTCAGGTAGCCACCTGGCCTCACACAGTTATCACAACGGTATTGGCTGTATTCCCTATGCTGAACTTCACACTCCAGTGACGACTCTGTACCTGGCCAACGTGTACTTCTTACTTCCTGCACCTTTCCCACCCAGCCCCCAAGCCCCTTCCTCTCTAGCTATTATTTTGTTCTCTGTGTCTCTGAGTCGGTTTCTTTGTTGTTTGTTCATTTATTTATTTTTTCTTTAGATTCCATATGTAAGTGAAATCATATGGCATTTGCCCTTTTCCAGTAAAACTTTGTTTTTTAAAAAAGCAGGTCAGATTTGGCCCACGGGCCCTAGTTTGCTGGCCTGTGATTTAGGGCATGGCTTGCTTTAAATATTTATTCAATTGATTAAGAGGAAAAAAATTAGGCATTTTGAAACACAGACATATGTTTACTAATGTTCATAAAACACACAGAGAAGAATCAAATCATGAAAATGAAATGGAAGCAAAGAAACTAAACCTAAAGGCTAAAAACATTAACTTTTATTGACCATTAAGTTTCTGGTATCACAGGCAAAAGGAAAGCAGTATTATAGGTATAGAGCTCTTCTTATCAGAAAGAAGTCATTATGCCAGTTTATGGAATAGAAGTAGTTCTTCTAGTACAGCAACTGCAGATGACATTGCTCATGAGACCTGAAGTAGGCGACACTGTCCCATCCTTGACCACAGCCTCACAGCTAATGTGCAAACAGTTTGCAAATGGTTATGCTTCATAAAACCTCTCAATAAAAGATGAAACAAAAAATGAGAAAAAAAGGTTCAATTATTATGTTCCGAATATGCAGATGTATGGATAAATTAATTTTTTTCTCCCACCTAGGAATTTTTTAAATGGCAGCTTTATTCAACACCTGCTAATTTTTGCATATGAGATTAGGAAGCTGGCACTAACAAGTTCTAGAAAGTTCCCCCTTCCCAAGCACAGGTTCCTGAGCAAGTTATGAATTAGTCCACTGGAAAAAAGCTCACCACTGTGAGACAAGGATGCTCTACGCTTATGAGTAAGTCGTCCCTTGTTTCTCCCAAGCTGCGTGAAAGTCACAAGACCTTCAACTAAGTATCAAAAGGAGGAGAGGGGGGGACAAGAAGGCCTCCACTTTCCTGTCGCCCCCCTGGGCTCTGAGAGCCCGCCGCTGTGGGGTCTGTTTTACTCCATGTAGTCTGCCCTGAAACCAGAGCTCGGTAAGCCCCTGTTGAGTGAATGAATGAAATGGCATGCTCTTTGCTTAGTGAGAACTCAGGTAAAATTGGTGAAAGAACTTTGAAACCAAAAAACATCTTACGTGTTATAAAATTCATATGTATTCAAGATGGGGCCTATTGAAAGGATGATCATAACCTATTAACTGATTCCAGAAACACGACATTTGAATGAAAGATGTGATGTGGGAACGGCCAAGGAATATCCAAGAAGACGAAGCAAAGGGCAGAAGGGGAAAATGAAAGGAAGAACAACAGGGTCTTGGAGAAAGAACCACAGATAAGAAACATGGAATTACGGGAGAGTACAACCCAGAGCAAATAAATCTTCAAATGTCAGAATTGAAAGCAACTGAAGCTATTCTACTGAATTATCCACTGGAACCTGTTGGGTAACATCCTTCCTAGGTAACCACTCAGTTTGTGGTAGGCTGCCCCAGTGACAGAGAGCTCATAGCTCATAAAGGGTCGTGCTTCCACTGTGGGCCGTTGATATTTAGCTATTTATTCATCCCAAAAGTTATAACAATCCCTGTAGAACCTAAATTCCTGTGGGGGGGAAAAGGCAATAAATAAATGACTATACAATATAAATTCATGCACTGGTAAGATTTATGAAGAATAAAGCAGGTTAAGCGTCCAAAGATTATATTTCGGACAGGCCAGCAAGCAGTCTCTCTGAAGACATGCTGCGGTTAGACAGTCCTTTGTCCGTGAATTAATTCTATTCGCGGGGACAGTTTCAAAGAAATTAAATCCCCTTCTATTCAATAACTCTTCGAAGTTTTGAAGGTCACTAGTGTCTTTTCACAGGAAAGGTCTATCTAGGTTTCTCATTGCTTCTTCCTGAGACAGCGATTTCAGAATTTTCAGGCCTGTCTTTATCTGTTTTAGACGCTCATGACCCCAAAACAGACCAATGCTTTGCGATGGCTGGTCTGGTGTTGAGCAAAGCTGCACTATCACGTGTGGTTTGGAAGTGCTCCTTGTTACAATGGCGTCTCTGACTGCATTAGCTGCTCTGTGGTAATTGATAGCCGAGGCTCATTTTGGACTTCTGCACAGGAACAGCCTGCAGTCTTCTCTCCCATGAGTTGTCATTAAATTTAGTCTCTTTCCTTTCCACACATGTGCAGCTGGGATTCCCATGCTTCCTTTTGCCAGGGAGCGTGGATGAGTTCTGATAACCTCAGTGAACGGAAATGACAGAAAGGAGACAGCTAGCGCAGGTGGTGGCTTATACTACATAGATAATAGAAAGCACGGCGAATTTGTATATTGTAACTAAAATAAATATTTCGGTGCTTGGCCAAAATAAAAACAAATTAATTTAAAAGTAAAATATGAGCCATTACTTTAAGCTGTAATAAATACTAAGAGCCTAGCATGGAGACGTTTTTATTCACGGGTGTGTGTGTGTGTGTGTGTGTGTGCGTGTGTGTGTATGCTCTGCACACAGGCCTTCCCTGGGCCTGTAATCATCCAACGTGTCAGTTACTGAGAACGGTGTCTCTATGGGGCATATATGGTTTCGTGAGTTTTTGGTTTGGATAATTCATACCAATTTCAATTAACATCCCTGGGAGACTTAATTGCTGAAATGTCAAAGGTAAGTTTAGAAATCTAAGTTCATTCCAAACACATGAATACTTTGGCTTACAGATGTGGGAGACAAGGAGTGTCTTGTGAAAAATTAAGTGTGGAAAAATAAACAAAACCTATGAAACCGAATTAAAAAGTGGGCCAGGACATATCTTGGGAACAAGAGATAAAAATTGAAACTCTTTTATAACGGCAGCAATTTCTTCTGGGTCTTTCGTTCACATTGTTGTCCACACAGAGACATGTTAATTTGAGGGGCAGAGAGACCAAATTACCTTCCACTTTCGTGTAGGGTTTCCACTGGTAGAACCATCCACGGAAAGGTTTGCTGTTATATTCTGCACACTGCTGGGCTCGAAAATCCAAGCTATTTTCATCACAAGGGTTAACATTGCACAACTGATAAATGCGGCTAGAACCTGGACAGAATTTGCCGCCATACTGAGGCCTAAAAAATAAAATTAAAGAACTTCAATGCTAGCAGTCAAAGGGCTCACTATTAGTCACAGAGAGTAATATATGGAGGAACAATCTGGGTGAGTGTTGTCATGGTGCATAATGTCTACGATAAGAATGGAAGTATGTAGCATGCGACTTATCACATCTCTTCTTGTATGCAGACATCGCCAATCAATCAGAGACTTTTTTGGGGGGCAGCGGGGGAGGGTAGAGCAGGGATGTGTCCTCAAAATCTCTCTCAGCATAGCCCTCAGGTAGCCACTTCCTCTGGCTATCAATTGGAATTGGTGGGTTAGATCAAATTTAGTTGGCATCTCTGAGCCCATTTTTACATCTGGCAATTTCCTTAAAGGTTGATGAATACATATTCTTGACATTCATCCTGTCACCATACATGTTAGGAAACCTGTAAATACACCTCCATGTTCTTCTAAAGGTAGGGGTGTACTACACACATATGCCCCTGTGTTGGCATCGAAGCTCTTCAGCTGCGAACCCAAACACCTCTCCAGCTTTTCCCCAATTTCTAGACACTCATCACCTTCCTATAGGTCACCCAGCACCTGCTGCTATGTAGAAATTCAGGATGCTGGGGAGAAGGAGCAGGGGGCCTCATCTGCCATGTTTTCCAATCCAACTTTGTCAGTCATTGAGCTGATATTTTGATTGCTGTCTGACTCTTGTGTGTTTTACTCTAATTATTCCTAAACTCCAAGGCCAAACATTCCCTTGCTTTCATCTGCACAAGCGCTTTTAAACTTTGCAGGTGGCCCACTCCTTTCCTGCCAAGCACGATGGGAAATGGATTGCAAGAGTAGGGAATCCCATTAGAACATAAATAATTAGGATCTAATGGCAAGCTCTTTAAGATCTTAGTAGGCAGGCTGCAAAAACCAGAAAGCAAAATAAAGAAAAAAGGAGCACGAGCCACAGTGAAAATCACCAATAACATCTTATCCAGCTTAGTGCGGGCACAAAGCAATGGTTTCTTTTCATTCCCACTTTTTTTGTAGTTTTCTCCAAAGGCTAAACCCAACGATGGATTGCCTCACACCAAAGCTCAATGCAAACATGTAACATGAAAGAAGGTTCCAGGTTAATAAATTTATGTGATTAAAATTCCTTGTCTCTTTAGGAAGCACAAGAATGCTATAAAACAACCCTGGAATTGCTTCAGCATATTTTATCAAATCCTCCTATAACTGCATGCGAAAATGGATTCAACAGAAACGGGAAGTGTCATGCTGCCAGAATGAGATTTTTCTGCTATTTCAAAACATTCTGGAGTAACTACTTAAACATGCAGCAGTCATTGTGCTAGATCAAATCCCTGAGGACTTCTTAAATCATTATCTAAAAAGCATTTAGAAAAACTTGCAAGTGCCATCTGACAGTCTTCCTATCCCTGGTCATCTTTCCAAGGCACATGTCAAACTTTCTCAGTGTATGACTCTGAGATTTTACAAATAACCTTCATTTAGATTATTTAAATGCAATAAAGTGAAAGAGGACCACATGTGTTACTTTTTCAACTCAAAAACTGTAATGTGGAAAAGACCTCAAAACTCATATAGCCATCGCCTCACTTGACAGATGCAGAGAAACGTGGCCGATAGGACTCACAAAACCTGCTGCACGAAGGTGGCGTGGCCAGGAGACAGCGGAGCTAACCCTCGTGTCTCCGGGCTCTCCCGGTCCTTGGCCTGCTCTGCCCGCCTGCGCTTCACTGAACTCGGCAATGGGGTGCAGGCCCGGAAGAGGAAGGGAGGAACGCACGACGGTTCTGGGCCGGCCTGCGCCAGTGAGGCAGGTCTGCATTAACTACCCTCCGCCTCTTCCCGGCTTATCTTGAGGCAGTTTTAGTAGCTTCCTAATCTGCAAAGTGGGGGCAATTGTGACAATTAAGTGAGACAGCCTTTGTGAAGAATTTAGGGTGGAGTCTAGGGCCCAGTTAGCACAAAGAAATGGTAACTATTTTTAAATGCTTTCTGCTTTTAATGACCGACAAGAATTTGGGCTTTTCCATCAAATCCTCAAATACAGGAACATTTTTCTGCAGCAAGGAACATGGGTGTTAGGATAAATTAAAAGTCTACTATGGCATCCCTTGGTATAACGAGTTCTTGAAGATTAAGAACAAAAATATAAAGTCAGAAGACAAATGTCTAGGCACATGATTTTGTGTTTATATTAGAATATTATCAAGTATATCCATAATTTGCTTCTGCATAATTGATCAGGTCCTCCTTATAAATGGTTATAATGCCTGGTCAGCTGATATTCGGGCCGGTGGGGAGCACAGTCAAACACACATGCGCAGTCCTGGGCCCTCCCCAGACATCCTCCCTGAGAATACGTGATGGGGAAGATCCAGAAATCAGGTTTTAAAGCACACTCAGTGATTCTGATAATCAGCGGAGTCTGGGAATTATTGGTTGGGAAATGAGTCAGAGATTTGATTCCATTATTATCCTGGAGCTCTGAGTCTAGTGGCACTTTAGTCTTTCTCAAAGAGACTCACATTTTAGGACAGTTCTAGAATACTTCAACGTGGGTCACTTTCACGATTTTAATTTCACTGTTTTCTTAAACAGAGCTTATAGAAATTTTACTAGGCCCCCTTAAAGTGTAATAATTTAATAGTACAGGGACCAGGAAAAATATCAAAGGATTACGATGATGGGCCTTTGGTCTCTCACTCCAACATCACCAGCTTGGTGACCTGGGCAAGAACTGCTGCTGTGAGTGGGGCCCTCTGCCACCCTGTCACCCACTTGAAAACAATAACTGGGTTAGACAACAGGTTGCAACTCATGTAGCTGTTCTAACCTGATTGGGAGCAAATGCCTGAAAAGTGTTTGGAGACGGTTCCTCAGGGCTCAGTAGAAAATGAAGCTCATCAATTAAAAATGTCTGCCGCAGACATGGGAAAAATAGGAAGGGCCCTATGTACCCGGGACTAGCCATTCCAGGACCAGATAACCTGTAAACCCTTGTGAAGCTGGAAAGCTTGATATAAATCCATGAATTGGCCAGGAATAATTCATTTTTTATGAAACAAAAATATGTTCTGGGAAAGCCATCATCATGTGAAATAAAAAGCTCACACTGCTTTCGCATGAAAAAATAAAAATGGTCCGGCTGAGTGATGTGAACAGACCAAATGTTTAAACTGAAGGAAGAAATCAGTAACTTGAAATAGGGAGGAATAAAAAAAAATAAAACCCCAACAGTTGTGTTACAACGAAGTGAAATAAGAGCAGAGAACAACTTATTCAATTGTCTTGGGGTAGCCGATCACTTACTTGTTTTATTTGTGACTTCAAGCTTAATCAAAGCAAACAGTACTGTGATTAGCCTTAATCTTGTTTAAAATTAAAACTGCACCAAGTGGAATGACTTTAGTGATTAATTCCTCTATTAGGCATCTCTAAAATTACAATATGATATTTCATGAGCAATGCCCTATTCCAACGCGAACTCGCAACCCCACCGACTTGGGAGAGGGTTCCACTGAAACCTCAGGGGTGTCATTCATGCGCTCCACCAGCAGGGCTATTAAATTAGGCAATCTATTTCTTTCTTGGGAAAGTACTGAGATGGTAAAATGTTGTGATGTATGAAAACCAGACCCACGAAACATGCTGCAAAAATGGAACGTAATATAATGAATTTTAACAATTCCATGCAAGATGAGGGCTACGTTCAAAGTAGAGGGGAATGGTTTTAAAAATCTGACCGAAATTGTACGTGTATCACAGACCTCTGCACCATTCTGCATAGTTACTGGGTCTGATTAGGGTAAGTCTCAACTGGGGAGGACTCTGCCCCCTACAGGACATTTGGCAACGTCCGGGGACATTTTTGGTTGTCACAACTTGGAGGCTGGGGGGAGGGAGGGTCATCCTACTGGCACCTAGTGGGGCGAGGCTAGGGATGCTACTGAACAGTCTGCCACATACAGGGCCAACCTCCACACCAAACAAAGTTTCCAGCTTAAACGTGAACAGTGCCAAAGCTGGGAAATTCTGCATTAACCCGGGGTATCCCAAAGGGCACCTGAGAAGCTATGGTTAACGTATCTCCACGCCATCCCTTGCATTTTAGAACAAATCGACCTTTTGATCCAGTTTAGCCTGCTCACTCCCATAAAGCATCATTTGTCTCTTTAAAAATTTGCTTGGGCTCTAGTTTCATTATTTATTTTACTTCTCAATCTATCAAACATTTATGCAAGGTTTACAACCTGCCAGGCACTTATAAAAGCACTTGGCAAATATTTACTCAGTTGACGGAGGTAGCATCCTTATCTCATTGTCACAAATGAGGAAACCAGAGAAGCAGAGCACATCGTCCATGGTCACGGAGCGGGGACGTGGGGGCAGGGGGGCGGGGCAGGCAGACCCAGGCTACTGGGATTAGGCCTGTGTTCTTAGCCCCCGAGCTGTGCCGCCACTCAAGTCGTGCTGTGAAACCAACTCCACTGTTTTCCAACGTCCCATCACATTCTCCTCACTGCACGCCACACCCTCCAAAGTCCAGTTTCTTTAGTAAGGCCTCTCCCACTGCTTCTGAGGGCCGGCCCTCTGTTACCCTGGGTTCCTAGTGAGTTTTAAGATAAAAGGATAAAAACCACATGGACCCCAGAACCTTCCTTGAATGGCCATTGGATGCTGCTCAGTGTGTCAGACATTCTACAGATGCGATTTTTAATCCTCCCCAAACCTTCGGAGGTGAGTATTATCACCTCCATTCCACATACACAAACCCGAGCTCAAAGTTCATGTGATCTCCCCAAAGCCACATAGTTAAGAAGTGGCAGGCCAAACATGTGGGATCATATCTTTCTGTCTCCCAAATCTGGGCTCTTTCTGCATAACTATGCCAATCAGAAAATATACACGTGATTCGTGTGGGAATGAGAGCCGATGAAAGTAACACCACACCCCCTTCTTCCATAGTACAGGCTGTGGTCAGAATCTTAGTACTAGGCCACAGGGTGCCTGTGGGTGGTCACGGGCCAGTTGCAATCCACAGATGTTTTGATTATTCCGCACAGTGTGGTTTTTATTTTTTTTTTTTAAGAAAATTGAATTTGTCATCAATATTTTAGAAATCGGGAAATTTCACACAGCATTTTTTTAGATTTCTGGTTTCTCTTGAAAAGTCAGGCAGATCTGTCAGCCCGTGTTGATGTACATTCCTGCAGGCAGACATCAGCATACTTTGTCCAGCCTGTCAGTTTGAGAGAGGCACACACACTCCCCCAGCCAAGCCCCTCTGCTCCGCAATCTCACGGTCACTGGGCTGTGGGACCGCGCAGCCCTAGCTTAGATTCAGGAAGTAGCTCAGGTCATTTTTACCATTACGGGAGCCCTTGACCATCGCATTCACGCGTGGAAGCACGCCTTCGCTGGCTTTCTGTTTCCTCCCACCATGCCTCCCCACCGGTGCACACCAACCTCTACTTGCAACAGTCAAACCCTAGTTGAGGGCTCTGAACCGGAGAGAGGAAAGTTACTCTTAAAAACAAAACAGAACCAGTACATTACCATCTGGAGGTCAATGCCTTACAAGCACTGACTTCCTGACGGAGCCTTACTTGGGGTTGTTGCAGTGTCTCTCTTGGTACTTGACTCCTCCACCACAGGTTCGGGAACACTCTGACCACTTTGACCAGGCAGACCACTGGCCGTGGACAGGCCGGGGCCCGTGCTCCCCAAACTTCACACACTGGCCTTGCCGACACCACTGTGGAAAGAAGATGTGACATGTCTCCTGTCAGAAACCACCTGGGAGAGGGCAAGGGGACACAGACACCTGCACAGGAACAGGAAAAACGAGTCTGTCGGCAAATGGGAGTGCGAGGGGCAGCCTGGTGGAATTCCTTTGCTGGCTGCATTGTATAAACAGCGGCTTAGTCTGCGTTGACCGCGCACGTTTTGAAGAGCTGACATCTAGAGAGAAGAGGCATCTGTCACCAACAGATGCTTTGTGCGCTGCAGAGGTGAAAGGTTCAGACAAGATCCCGCCCAGCAGCTGAGTGAGTCAGAGTAGAAAAACATGACAACAGAGCCTCCCTGGACGTTTAGGAACAACGGTGCATAGAGAGCAATTTGGATCACGCACTCAAAGAGAAGCAGCTTTTAAGAGAGGAACGGAACTCATCATTCTGACCGTCTGTCTCACCATAAACACAGGTACAAAGATGGACACATTTTTGTCTATTCTCCCTATAGAGCATTTATTATAAGGCTGAATAGCTTTCAGTCTACACACACTGTGCTTTTAGATAATACCTTTCTGTGTGTATAAAAGGTCCCTACTTAAGACCCTCGGATGACTTGGAACCCTGAGTGCTTTTACAAATTAGCTTTGGGTCTTCCCTTTGTCAACGATCTGCTCAAGCCAGGGAGACAACGGTTTTCTGCGCCAGCATTCTCATTTTAGTTTTCCTCTGTAACATAGTCCAGGTTTTGCTGGTTATATCTGTCCTTGGGGGTTGCATTAGCCCCTGGAAGTGGTTTCTTTCCCGTGGTGCCTTTATTATGGGTGGACTGCACCAGGTTCCGCAGAGGAGAGGGGGCAGTTACAGAATCACGGGGACATTTGATCTTCAAATCTTCACTTTTCCCCCATGACACATTTGGCTTGTAGCTGTTTATTGTGTTGCTAGTGCACTTTGTCTACGTCAAGATATTGTTTCCTGTCTTCGAATCCTTGCCATAAAGCTGATTAATTCTTCTGTTTATAATTTTTCTTTCCCTTGGATTAATTGCCATTTCAGAGCTTGCATGAAATCACATAACATTGTTGAGGACTTTGAGTGGTCGGGGGACGATTGGTCATTTGAGGATTTTGTCCACAGTAAGTATGAATCTGAGTCTCCCCTGCCTGGGGTCCCTGGGATTCCCCTGGACAGAGCTCAGTGGCTGAGACAAACTAATGACAATAGCCAACAACAGCAACAGCCACAGTTTATTAAGTTGTTTGTGTAAGTGCCCAAAGTGGTGCCGGCGGGGGAAGGAGGGAGGACTTCACATGCACTGTCTAATGTAATCCTCGCAAAGCACGTAGGGGTTAATAACTACGTTCTGGATGAGAGAAATCTAGCAAAGAGATACTAAGTTGCTCAGACTCACACATCTACCTGAGTAGCTATACTATTGGCTGAGGCTGGATTTAAACTCAGCAGTCAAAACTCTTAAACAGGACACACAGACTTTTCACCTGAGAGGCAAATTGCTCACCAAGGTAACTGAACACTAATTTCTTTTTCTTTTTTTACTTTTTTAAGAAAAGCAGTTTTTAGATCTGTTCCAGCCCTTCAATTATTTTGACTTTTTTTTTCTCCACTATTCATCTTAGTACTGACAGTTTCCTCTGGGTTTTTCAATTAGTATAGGAATCAGGAACACATAGGAATACATACCCACACGTGCACAAGCTACATGCATATATACAATTTTACACAGAACATGTAAATGTTGGGTTGGCCAAAAAGTCCATATAGTTTTTTCCATAAAATAAAAAGACACATTTTTCATTTTCACCAATAACTTTATTGATTTGAGTATTCTGAGTATGTTGGCTATCTCACCCGTAGTATAATGTTGATTGTTCTCAGTTAATGTCTCGATTTGATCTCTATCAACTTCAACTAGTCTACCTGACCATGGAGCATCATCCAGTGAGAAATCCCTAGCATGAAACTTCATAAACCACTTCTGACACATTTGATCAGTCACAGCAACTTGTCCACACACTGCACAAATCTATTTCTTTGCATTTCAGTTGCACTTTTTACCATTCTTGAAATTATTAATAAAGCATAAGATGCCAAAAATGTTGTGTATTTTCTTCCATCTTCAATATTAAAATGGCTACTCAAAAATTCAGCCATTTTGATAAGTTCTTTTTAAATGCACGCTGATACAACAGCTGTCACAGTACAATCTAACAAAATTGTTTCAAATGAAATTAAAGACAACTAAGTGCTACTAGAGCCATCTTATGAAAAAAATCAAATGAACTTTTTAGCCAACCCAATATAAAATAGATGCACATGTAACTTTTTCTATCCACACAGATGTTTTTCCAGCACTGCTTCTAATTTCATATTGAATAGGCATGACTTGGGCAAATGTCTTTTATGATAGACAGCAAGTGCAAACCTTTCTTTCCCGGTACGTGTAATCTAGATGAAAGGATGTGGCTCTCACATCCTCACATATGTACCAAGCATTCATGGTACAATGATCCCTGAAGTATGCGGGAGGGGCTGGAGAAAGATGGGGAAGGATTCAGTTAGGCTCCATTTATGGAGAAATGAACAAAACATGGAGTAGTTGCTACTTTGCAAGACCCTCAAGATAAAGCATGAGTAAGACATGGCCCTGGCCCCATAGAGTTCATAGTCTAATACATAGCCAATTACATCCCCTAGTGAAGGGAGACTCAGAGAATCAGCTATATGAATGAGGAACAATTATACTGGAATGACGATGGGTGAGACTTATCAAATGCTTTCTACAGAGCGTGGTCTTACAATTGAGGGCCTTCTCCCAGTATATACGAGGTCTGTCCGGAAAAAGTCCAGCCATTGTTAATATAATGAGAATGATTTGCATGACATAGATAGAGCCTGGTAGCCAAGGTGAGTGGATAGGAATGTGCATGTGAGAACAATGACGACTTCACTGTACTAGTCAGTGAGGGTGGTAGACACCATTGAGTGAGCATGTGTACCGGTGTACCATGTGGCCATCACATTCAAAATGGCTGAGCAAGTAGAGCAACAAATCTGCATCTAATTTTCATTAAGCTTGAACATTCCTCCACAGAAACTACTGGGATGATTCAGAAAGCCGCAGCTATGGGCAACTGGTGATTGGCAGCTTCATCACAGCCATGTGCCCACTCATGCATCACATCTTATGCAGTTTTCTGGTGAAACATCAAATCACCGGGGTGGCTCAGGCCCCCTACAGCCCAGATTTGGCACTCTGTGACTACTGGTTTTCCCAAATCTAAAGTCTCCTTTGAAAGGGAAGAGATTTCAGACTGTCAGTGAGATTGGGGAATATACAATGGGGCAGCTGACGGTGATTGGGAGAAGCATGTGAGGTCCCAAGGTGCCTACTTTGAAAGAGACTGAGGCATCACTGTCCTATGTACAATGTTTCTTGTATCTTCTTCAATAAATGTTTCCGTTTGTCATATTACATGGCTGGATACTTTCTGGTACCCAGATAGTATGTAGGCCTTGGTATATCCATAGTCTGCTCTTTCAAAATAATGGGGTGGGGAAAGTAGTATTAGGACATCTGTGTTCTAACTCCTGGCATGATTTGTCTCATGCTGTATTAGCTGGAGTCTAAGCTGGGGCATCTGCGCCCCCGTGGAACTAGCTAGCAGGGGTGTTTATGCACCTGAGACCTGGGCCAGGGTGCACTTATTTTCCTCATTTATTAATCAGCCTTTTCTTGGACATCCCTCTTACATTTAATGCTGTTGCTTTCTTAATGACAAAAATACCTGTGACAAGTTGCAATTTCTAAATTCTGGTGCTTTAAAAATAAAAATGACTTGAGCAGCAGCTATATTTTCAGTCATCCAATTAGCTCATTGTTTTGTGGCCATCCCACCTAAATTACTCCAACGCATGCTTCAGTGAGAATCCTTATTGGGATTTCCGAAGACAGTGGTGTCTAATGAAAAATTGTGTGTAACACCTCAATTTTTAAAATGTTTATTTTCTTTCAAGTAGAGTTAAACATTGCAAATCTTTTAAGAGATGCTGAATGAATGACTTAACAAATATCAGAAAGCACTTCCTGGCACATTTAATTGTGTGCATTCTATCCTTGCCTTTCTTGTTACTCTGTCACTGAAACTCTCTCATTCAACTGAAGAACTCAATCCAAATTCCAACATCCACCTTGATGTGCTCACTCGCTGTAGCATAGTCTAAGTGCACATCTGATCCTGAGAAAAACCCATTTCTCATCCATTTGGGTCTGGATAGCAGTTCTGTGCTTAAAGGTGTGTCCATAAAGAAAGTTCGAGTTATTGGCTTCTACACAGGTTTCCTCAGTAGATGGTGAGTTCTTAAAGAGATAAAACTGAGTTTTATTCATCTGTTTATCCCCAGAACTTTCTGTCCTGACATCTAGTAGTCAGAAAATTATTGTGGAATTGAATTCGCTTTCAATGGCCAATTCCTCTGTGCTGTCTGGTCCTGCCCTCGAGAGAGCCCAAAGCAGAGATACAGAAACCCTGCAGCATCGTATGTTCTTTCATCATCCATCACGCCCCGTCTCGGTCTTTCAAATGGACACCCTACATCTGCATCATGTACTATTCTCCAAATGTACCTCTCCCACGATGTTCAACTGGGAAAGAGGAAGAAAAACAGAAGCTAATATGTGAGAGTTCTTCTTTCAAAACATAAAAATCTCCCATAATTTTCCATAAGGCAAGTGGTTCAAAGGGTGGAAGGCACTGGTTAGCAAAAAGACTTTCTGGTACAACGTAGATTGAGACGTGGATTACACTTCAACATGGGTTGCTACATGTGATGGGACTCTGCTGGGCATATCACAGGCTCCACGAAGGGTTCTGGGGGGCGATGAGTATAGGCCTTTGTATGTAGGGGGTCTTGTTTTTGCTACTCAAAGGGCCATCTGCTCCCCCAGGCCTTTCTATGCTGAATCAAGTTTAAGACACAAACAGTATACAATGAAACCTACCAGCTCACTGAAAGAGAAATATTTTGTCCCAAACCTCCATCTAAAAATGGAAAATAAAGGCAAAAAGTAAAAAAAAAAAAAAAAAGACGGAAAGAAAAGAAAAAAGAAAACTTCTTAAAGTATTGAGCCAATTGGGTTATGTTAGCACTGAGTTTTAGAACAGCTGCTAGACAATGCTGGTTAATTTAAAGAGAAGTCAGAAAATATACGCAGCAAAGGCATTCCATCCTGAGGTCACAATACAAAGAGCGTGGGTTCTATGCCCCACCAAGTTTCTAGAACTAAAAACTAACAAGTATGCAGTTTACCATACTCAAGCCACAAACGGTCCCTTCCGCTGCAGGCATAAACTTCGTCTCACACCTGTGGCCCACTCGATGGCACCAAAGTGACTTGCAAATGTCCTGGAAGGCAAGAAGGAACTCATAAGGATAATGGTACAATAAAAAACATCCAAAGCTTTTGTACACATAATACATTTTCAGGTGGCCAAAGGGACACAGTATCCAGAAAGCAGAGGCATGTGAAATTGGTAGTTACCAGGTAACCAGTAATATGTTCTAACCAATGAAATTTCTACACTACCGACATGTTCATGTATGTTTAGGAATGACTGGGAGGTAACAATAGTTAATTTAGGGACCGTTTGGCTCAAAACTTAAGAGATCTGGATTTCTAATAGCAACAAAAAGAACAACAATATAGCAACCAGTGAAGGAGAACAGGCCAAGACTGAAATAAACCAGATTCAAACCCTTCTCCTGGAACTCCAGGCTGCATGCCCTACGGACACATTACAGAAGCCTTTTAAGTGTAGCCTCTTCCTCTGTGAAACAGTGATCAAATTAGCACTTGCCCCTACAGGGCTGTTCTTAATGATAAATGATGTAAATAATCACTGTCGTTACCTTCTTTATGTTAGTTTTCAAGCATTGAGACAATTTAATTCTCACACTAGACTTATGAAATAAACTCCCCTGCTAGACTGGAGTAGGCAGAGAAATGAGCCCCACCCCACCCCACACCGATGACCACATCCTCCTAATCCCTGGAAGCTGAATATGTGAGGTTATACGGCAAAGAAGAATTAACATTACAGATAGAATTAAGGTTGCTAATCAGTTTACCTTGAGACAGAGAGACTATCTAGAATTTTCCGGAAGAATCCAAGGTAATCACAAGGGTCCTTAAATGGGGAAGAGGAAAACAGAAGAGAAGTGGGGAAATGATGATGTGAGGAAGACGTGGGGATGTTGCTGCCTTTGAAGATGGAGAAAGGGGCCATGAGCCGAGGAATTCAGGAGGCCTCTAGAAGCTCAGGAAGGCAAGAAAATGGCTTCTCTTCTAGAGCCTCCAGAAGGAACACAGCCCTGCCAGCACCTGATCTGAGCCCAGTGAGACCCGTGTCGTGTCAGATGTCTGCCTCAGGTCTATAAGAGAATAAATGTATGTGGTTTTAACTCACTAAGATCATGGAAATTTATCACAGCAGCCATAGGAAACAAATACTGTTACTGACACCATTTAGTGGTGGACACTAAACCAATTCCTCATAAAAACCTACTTGGATGGGAAACTGAGAAAGCTACTGACACATTCGATGCAGTGAAGTCACATAGCTGGTGGGTGGCAAGGCCAGGACTTAGATGGCCTGATGCCAGGGGGAAGATCCTCGACCGCTGCACTGGACCTGGATTTGCCATCAACAGATGGTAGAAGGCGCTCAACTTCTCCAGGCCTCAGCCACTGACCCACAAAGCGAGGGGCTGAGCCAGATGCCTTCTTACTCAAACAGCTGGAGCTGCTCCTCAGAATGAGGTCGCTACTGGGATATCAAAAATTATGAAATGTCGAAGTGACTCCATTTCGCTTGCTACATTCTATTTACTATGGTAGAAGTGTGAACACACACATTTTGGGATAAATAGTAACAACAAGGAGGAAGCAAAATGATTTCTGTGGTCACTTGTTGTGACCCTGAAAAGTCCATTATCTAGGCACTCACTTCCCCGAGCCTTTCAGCTAATATAGATTTCATGGTGAGAAAATATGGCAAGAACATGCTTAGAAATATTTCACAAAAAGTTTTCCACAGGACTTGAGAAAAGAAAACACAGGGAAACCAGCGATAGGTGCAGTGGATCTGCGCTTGTCGACCATGAAGTCCTGGCGCCCAGCTCGAAGAAACTGGAGGCACGTTCAGGACGCTGCTCGCACCACACATGCCATTTCCAAATCTCCAGACAGCTCAGAGGACCCACATGTAAATGCTTCCCACGGAAAGGGGCCTGCCACCGCCGGTAGCGGAAAGCATAAGGCGGCCTTGGGCACCGTGCATCAGGTTCCTCGTCTCTGTGCACCGCCCTGTTGCGGCCGCCCTGGGTCTGAGGGGGACAAGTTCGTGTGGGAAAACAACAGTCCCCTTCAACATGGAAGAACGGGCTGTGGCCATTGAAACAAGGAAAGCCGCAGTGAGAAAGGCTTCCAGAACTAAATTGTTTTCCTTCTTACAGCCAGAAGAAAGCCATAACACGCACAGCCCTCGCCTCTGTGGCAGCCACCGAAATGACCCCAGGGCAGACAGGAGCAGAGGGGCCCCGATTCCACGGTCAGGGCCAAGCCACAGGCTAAGGGAAAGGGGCAGCTGGAGAAGACCAGGAAAATAAAGCAAAACACAAAAACACACGGACTGCAGAGTGAAATAAGGCAGGCTGTACGAACATGTTATTTTTTTTGTGGTGAAGTACAGAAGTCAAGTGTAATTATAGCCAACTACATGCTCCCTTTTAAAGTAAGCAGAAATGAGAGTTTGCACTTTTTTGCTGGTTCTTCCTTCTCCCCCCCCCCCAGCATATTCAACTAACTTTTCCTTATCTATAATTCCCTAGACTGAAGTCATAATTTAAGGGGAAAAGAAAGGTCCACAGAGACTTCGAGGTCTCCTCGAAGTTGCCTGGATGTGATTTTTGAGAACAGAGTCTCAATGCCATACATTATTCTGTCCTGTCACCCCTTGGCTATGTTCTCCAGTTGTATTCAAAAGGACAGGTGTCCCTTCAAGTAAAATCTGACATGCTAAAAATGTTAACGGTCCTTGCGAATCAAATTTTACAAAGCATCTCAAACTTAACACACATCCAAAACAAAATTCCCTGTCTGCCCTCCACCCCCGAACCTCTTCCATGTTCAGCCTTCCCCAGGTCATTTTACAACTCCTCCATAGTGCTAGGAGTTCAATCAATAAATCCCTGACTCATCTTTACTCCTCTTTTTCTCTAAGACGCTCCCGTTTCCTTGAGGAGAGATGAGAAGGGGACAGAGGCAAAATCTTCCACTTCATGAAAATGGGAGTGCTAAAAAAGGCTTTCTTTGGTTATCACTGAAAACCCAATAACTAACTGTGGAGTATTTGCTCATATGCCAGGTGTGTGCTAGGCACTGAAGATACTCTCCACCTACTGGGGCGGGAGGTCTTCATAGACGGTTAGAACACTGCGTCGCAAGGTTTTGATGATGACATACAGGGTGGAGATGGAGCCCAGAGAAAGGAATGTTTAGATCTCCTTGGGGGGAAAACAAGAGGTAACACTTGAGCTGAAACTTTAATGGCAGTAAAAAATGATTAGATATTTGTCACATCGATGGCCACGTGGCCTTCTACGATGAAGAGCACGTAGGTAAAGGCTGGTACACGGGAGAGCAGGGCATCGGTGTAGCTGGAACGCAAGTCCGTGAGGAAGTTCACAGAAGTTGAATGTGATGTAGCACATTTAGTAGATTACAAAGCAGGTGTGATTTAGATACTAGGAAGTTACCCTTTTTTTTTTTTTTATCCTCACCTGATGACATTGTTTCATTGCTTTTAGTGATAGAGTAAGGGAGAGGGAGAAACATCAATGCGAGAGAAAAGCATGGATCAGTTACCTCCCCTGTGTGCCTGGACCAGGGAACCACACCCACAACCTAGGTATGTGCCCTGACTTGGAACTGAACCCACAATCGTTTGGCTAGGGGATGACCCTCCAACCAACTGAGCCACATGGGCCAGGGCTCGGGAGTTATTCTTTATTCTCCATTCTTTGATCCCAATGTCTAATTCTTGAAAAAAGAAATACATGCCCATCCTCTTATCTTCAGCAGGACTTTTCCTTTGAAGGGAATGCTCTCTAAGGTGATGGGCCTGAAAATATTCAGAAGAACTCAAATACCTTCTTCCTAATTCCCATTCTGCTTCAAACCCTCTTGCTATAAATGAAGGCTTCCTGAGCTCCTGCTACGTGACAGTAACTGGGCTGGTTGCTGGGGGCCAGAGTGTGGGCTGTTCACTCCTAACACCGTAAAACACCAGCACGGAAGCACGGGTCAGCCTTTCATAGGGCTTGGGGCATTCTGGCAAAAAGCACCGACTCTCTCGCCGAGTTAGTAAGCATTTAATAAGCACCTAACAATCGAATGCAAATTCTCCCTCCTTTAGGTCTATCCGAATATGTTAACCATCAGCCATGTTAACTCATTTTCTCGAACACTTTGACAGGAAACAGATATCCAGCTTGACAGGCGGAAGAGACACAATTTGAGGCAGGGAGAGGAGGAAAGACAGGACGGGTGCTAACAATAGCCAGCCACAGGCCCTTTGACAGGAAGCCACTGTGAGAGAACAGCCAGGTGTGATCGCGGTGAGGCTACTGGAGAGCCGAGGAGGAGCGCGAGTAGGAACCTTATTATTTACTGGGTGGTGAAACTACGTCGAAGATTAATCCTCACAGCGACTGGGGGAGGATTATTAGGCTCACCTTACAAATGTGAACACGAAAGCTGAGAACAGTGAAGTCAATGCCCAGGGTTCTAGGAAGTGGGGGAGTATGTCTTTAAACTCAGGTCTGATTTCAAAAGCCTGTGTTAGCGTGCGTGCGTGCGTGTGTGTGTGTGTGTGTGTGTGTGTTTAAAATGTAAGATTGTCTAATTCAGTAGCCCTCCACCTTGGGCAGGCATCAGAATCACCAGGGCCCCTGTTCAAACACCGACTGGCAGGTCCCACCCCCAAAGGTTTTTATTCTCTAGGCCTGGGAGGAGACCTGAGCACTTGCATTTCTACCAAGTTCTGGGTGGTGCTGATACACTGCATGTGCTGGTTTGAGAGGACACTTTGTTAGCTGGAGAGCAGGATGACAGCTAGTGGGGGTGGTGGGGAGGAGAGGGGGCAGAGGGACTGAGAAAAAAGGAAAGAGGACTCATGGTCATGGTCAACAGTGTGGTGACTGCTAGGGGGACTAAATGGTAATGAAAAAATATACAATAAAGATTAAATCAATTTTAAAAATTATCTTTTTTCTTCTTTTTTTGTTGCTTCTCAACACTATGCAAAACTGCCTTTCTAGGAGGTATAGAGAAAAAAAATAGGCAATAAGGAGAAAAGGTCAGAAAGGGAACGTAATGACAGGATGTTGGAGACCCTGAACAGAAGCCTCGTCCTTTTCTTGTGTTGCTGGGGCTGGTCTAACCTGTTGAGACCAAGAGCATGAAGAGGAGGTTTTGTTGTTTCGAAAACCCCTCCTACTTAGGGCCTAGCAGGGACCTACTCATCACCCCCAGAGATGCAGTCATGTTCGAGTTATGAGTAGGCTTGGAAATAATCCCAGAAGGCTGTCAATGGCTGGGGGTGCGGGGCGACTCGACATTCAGGACCCACCTGCCACCCCTACCGTCTCTGCCTTACCTCATGGTCGTCGTCAGTGACCTCTGCCAATCAACCTCCCCACCCTGCCAGGCTTTCCCGTCCTCCCTTTTTTTCTTTTTTTTTAAATACTCACCCGAGGATGTATTGACTGATTGATTTTAGAGAGAAGGAAGGGAGGGAGGGAGGGAGGGAAAAAGAGACAGAGACATTGATCAGTTTGTGCCCCTGCTGGGATCCAACCCACAACCAAGGTATGTGCCTGGCAGGAGTTGAACCTGCAGCCTTGTGGTGTACGGGTGACGCTCCGACCAACCGAGCCGCCTGGTCAGGGCATGTGCCCTCCTTCATTTTACTCAGTCCTTTAGTGTGGAATTGCCATTTTCTTTTGCTCTGCTTCCCAGGGAAGACCATAACACCGAGATTCTGTCTTTCAAAATGTGGTGTTCTTAGAAAAAAGACTTATATTTTAGGAATGCTTGTTTAAACCCGGCACCCTGTCTGACACAGAACAGGCACCCCACAAATGTTTGTTGAATGTGTGATCCTGACGGAGGGACAGTCATTCTAGAAACTTTCTTTATATTTCTAAAGAAAATCAATCTCATTGCCAACTGTGCGTTTACTGCATAGTAAGTGCTTTATAAATATTTGATTAATGAAAACGCTAGTGAATCTTTTAAGAATGAAGTAACCAGGAGACAAATTTAGCAACCATTTTCATCAAAGAGAATGGCTACTTAATTCTGCCAAATGCATCAACTTAATAGGCAATTTGAAATAGTTATATATTTATTAATTTATATATTTCATACAGGTCCATGTACCATGGAGGACATACCAAAAGGTATGTGTGTAAACTTTTCTAATAGCTATACACTTAAATTGTATTAGAAAAAGATCTAATCCCACATCAAACCTGTGATTTAATGGTTATTATTTCTTAGGACTGAACTTATATTTTTAAATGAGTTGTATGATAGAAAAGCAACAAGGGAATAATAAAAAGGAGACAGAACATAACCAGTGAAGGTAACTGTTAATGACTCAGTGTTCATGTCAGCGGCTGAAGTTTAGGAAACACGGGCATAGTATCACTAACAGAGAGAAGGGAGCGTCATATCAGTGTGGGTGATGCATTTTGTTTAGGTTCCACCATTTAAAAGTTTTGTGGCTTTGGGCAACTTAAATACATTCTCTGAGCTCCAGGTAAAAAGTGGTGATAACTCTCACTTCAAAGGTTTTTGTGGACATTGAAGAAAAATAAAAGAGTCTAAGTGGATGTTTCATGTGGAGCAGAGACTCGCTTTGCAACTGCTGACGGTGATGGTGATAAATGGTGAGGAAGTGGCAGTGATGGGGGGGTGCTGCTGCTGTTGGTGATGGTGATGGCGGTAGTGCTGGCGGTGATGGTGTGTTGGTAATGATGGTGGTGACGGTGGTTATGGTGGTGGTGGTGGTGGTGGTGGTGATGGTGGTGTGGCAGTGGGTGGGTGGAGAGAAAGGAAGAAGCAGAAGAAAAGAGTAAAGAGGAACAGAAGGAATGGGGGAGGGAAAATGAGCTATAAAACTCCATAACTCCCCTGCATCCAGACCAGGGATTTCTCTGTTTCTCCTTGGGTACCAGGAATAAAGCAACTCAAGAAGGAATCTGCCTCTTAATGAGGCTGAGATCGTCAGTGATGTAGTTTTTGACCGACTAGGACAGTGATTCTCCCTTTTCTACTTGGCTTTTGCTTTTTCCCATCTACCTTTCTCACAGTATTGAGTGAAAGACTTGAGACATAAGAATCTTAGGTGTGCTCAAGATACACCTTGAAATTTTACATATCAGAAAAAGTTGGCTGCCATAAGGTATTTTTGTATAAAATAAAAGGGACTTGTATGTATTTTGGGTGCTGATTATCTCAAACATATCGCATTAAAAGAGAACATGAACACAATGATACCCAAAACAGAGATGAGCAGCAGGTAAAGGCTGTTGAATCCAGATTTACTACCTGTGATACAAATCTTCGTCTACCGCAGAGGAATGCTCTTTCAAGGATGCAAGTCATATGTATTAAAACCAGGCATGGTCTATGGGGGATAAGACTGGATAATTCATTGATGGTAAAATTGCTACTTAATTATCATGCCAAACAACTGACATTTTTGAGATAACCCAGACTCTAACCCTTGGCCTTAGCAAACTAAATGTTTATACTTTGGTTAGGTATACAGACACATTGCAGGATCTTAATGTAAGTTTCAAATCGCAAGCAAACATACCTTCCCAAAACCAAGGCTGCATAACTTGGCTTTTGCTCCAAATTGCCACTTGCACTGTGTGTCAGCATCGTAAATCTGTCCTGGTAGTTTGTCCGGATATTTATACTGTCCTGTTTGCTTGGGCTCATCCACCAGACACCCAGCCTGAGGTGTACTGCAGTGATAACACATCCTTATTAATTATCTTGTTTATCTGCGATCTACCACTTAAAATAATATACCTCTAAATGCATTCATGTAAAGAAAAACATGACATGGCTAGAGAAATAGGTATATGCCTTAAAGTTAAAATGTACATTCATTGTAAATCGTGAGTCTTGTCCTAAGAAGATGAAATTTATACATCCATGAAGGGTGTCACAAGGTACTGAAGTTATAGCCCTGCGTGACCTGGCTTAGCCTGCTAAGGAATGGGAAAGATCAATATACATTTGAAAATTTTTTCCAATAGTCTTGTTCCACAATATGCAACAAATTTTTATTGAGTGCCACCTCTGTGGACAGCACTATGCTAAGCACTAAAGGTACAGAGTTAACCGGACAAGGAGAGAGTGCCTGTCTTCATGGAGTTGAAAGTCATGCTATATATATTTCTTTTTTACAGATAATGGGGTAGTAGTCAAAGATATACTTTACCTCAAATGACCTTTACAAGGAAAAAAATGAATAAGGTTTTTGAAAGGAGTCAGGAGAAAAAACATTTGGAGGCATAAGGCAGGACAATTTCCCTGAGGCGTGTTGAACTGGGGTGTGCTGGGAAAAAAATAAAGGCCGGGCGATGGCAGGGGTGTTCCCAGAAAGCGCCTTATCTCCATTGGCTTAATTAAACTATGATGCCCACGAGAGGTTAAAAAACAGCATGGTGGTTAAGTGTGACTCTGGAGTCAGACAGAGGGGGGTCCCAGTCAGTCACGCAAGTCTCAGGCATCTCATTTCTGGCAACGACTCCCATAAAAGTCGTCACACAGATCAACGAGAAAGAGGAACGCGCTTCACGCAGCGCAGTAACCGCTCCGAGTTGGCCGCTCCTGCTGCTGCTATCACCCAAAGGCATTTAACTACATCACAGATATGATGGACACTCAATCTGCAGGTTTACAGTTGTGAGGATGTGAAACAGAATTTATTTCTGTATTATTATGTATTAATTATTGCCTCATTTTCCATATGGACAACAGTAAGCCTACTTTTGTCCCACTCTGCATATTCGGTTGATCTGGATTTATAATGTTTATTCTCACCTGAGATAGAAAAGATCGTTTCTGGCCCCAAATCGTATATTTTAAACTAAAAAGAAAATCTATGTGACCAAGTTTATTATTAGCAAAAGGGCTGGTCAATTTTTCACTATCTTTTGGGACACCATTTGTTAGGCATCTCAGCATTTAAACAGCTTTGTCTGTGCTGTGTATATTGCTAATTCTGTAAGCATTTGTAAATAATATGCCGTGGTACAGGTAAAAAAATAAAAGTACAGCAGTCCCTCCTCATCTGCGAGAGATACGTTCCAAGACCCCCAGTGGATGCCCGAAACTGCGTATGCAACGTCTTTTCCTATACATACATACCTATGATGAAGTTTATAGACACAACAAGAGAGTACCAACAATAACTAGTGATAAAATAGAATGATTTATATCTAGCAATCTCTGGAGGTCGTAGAGGAGAAACAGTTATAAGCGCAAATCTTGGGGTCATAACAGACCTAAGTGCGAGTCTTATGTCAGCAACGTACCAGCTGCAGGACCTCAAGCAACACAATTATCATCCTCACAAGACCCCATTTCCGCAACTCCAGAATGAGGAGATAACAGGACTGCTGTGAGGACTGACTGAGGCATCATGTGGCGAGCATATCACACAATATTAGGCTTTTAATCTGTTTTTTCAACAATGACAGTATCATCACCATCCTCACCATCATCGCCATCATCGCCATCATCAGAATTTGTCAGCCTTTCTGTTCATTGGCAGGTGAACAGAAACAGGATTTCCACTGTGTACTCGTTTTCACACCTATTGAACACCGTTGGCTGGCACCACTCCAAACCTGGGAGCAGCCCCGGCTTCGGCCTGTCTTACCTAAGGAATTTCTTGAGGTACTGCCGGCTGCACGAAGACCATGAAAAGACCCCGTTGTTTCCGGTCAGCGTGGGAGACATGATGTTGCCCTCGGCCTTCCTGCAGGGATTGCCTTCTCCATCGTGAATCATGCCGAAGCTGCAGCACAGCAACAACCATGGCAACAACGCCTCTGTGAACAACCCGCTGCCCCGATTCTAACCAGAGGAAGAGAGTCGACCAACCCAGGTGGGAGACAGAGTCCTCAAGATCAGAAGGACAGGGGAACACAGAAATGAACTGCTATATAAGGTGTTGTGAAATTCGTGCAGAAGATTTTAAAGAACGCCAGGTCCTTGTCAGAATACATCTTGGCTGGGGGGAAAAAATCAAAGAATGGTATACCTGCTGTGTATTTTAAGAATGAGAAAATTTTGGTCAAGATTTTTAAGCTAAACCGAAGTGACAAGAGAGTCAAATTCTGTTATTTCAAAGAGCAACATTTCTTTCTTGCCACCAGTTGTGGAACTGCAGGAAGGAAGTTCAGAGCGAAGGGGAGACAGGTACAGAGAGAAGCTCATTGTGAGCTGCTTATAGACTGCTCGTTCACAAAGCAGGTGTGACATATAAACTTCTGATGATTACTTATTAGCTGAAATCACAAGCTCTATCATAATTAAATTCCCTTAAATCATAAACATCTTTAAAAATTAGTGGTTGAACCCACCTAGTGAAGGCATATAAAGGACTTCTTTTGAATGCATTTTATGAGAAAACTTTGACTAGTCCAATTTTACCACAAAAAGTTCTAGTGATTACAGTGTAAAAACAGCTTTAGGCGGTTTACTCCCTAGGAATCATGCATATTACACCTAAATTGTTCCCAAGTCTCCTGACTGGTAGAATAAATATGACAGTAATGTATATACCCATATGTTATACTCAGCATAAAGAGCTAACTCCAGGCCAAATTACAGTTGTAGAGGAGAGAAGAATAACTGTCTTTCGTCATCTCTAAAAAATTCAGTACACAAAAAAGCTTTTCGTGGTTTTTCTAGGAAGGTAGAGGATAGACAGATATCAATTTTATCGTCATTAATTTAGATTGTTCTTAACCTAATAATTTAAAGGAGATTAATTTGCCTCTGAAGAACACATCTTTATGAGGCAGATATGATTCCTGTGGAAATAAACATGCTATTCTGATAGACTCATACTAATATAGTTATGCTTTGAAGGTAGCCTATACCAAATAATATATTATTAGTATAATAATAATAATTATACTAATAATATGTTATTAATATAATATTAATCATATAAATTAATAATTATGTTATAAGCACAGATAGGATTGTTATGACTCATGTCTAAAACTAGCCATTTTTCTCGCATTTCCTCTCAATTTATCAAGCAGGCAATCCCAGATGGTCGTACACCATGATCATATCAGTGAACGGCCTAGCTAGTTAGAGGTGCCAGATTCATAAATAAGTATCTATTAAATTCAACATATACTCAGGGAAAGTATTTTCTCTTCCTCCTCAGTTTTGCTGAATTCAGTTCTTCTTTCTACTGAGCCAGGAAACTCAGGGGGTTAGTCTGGAAGACACCCCTTCTAAATATATTGGTGAAAGTCAAAAACAGAAGTACCAGAGGAAAGAGTAAGAATCTGGGGAAATGATAATTAAATTAGCATTTCACCAGAGATTTATGGACATAAGAAAACCAAGTTTAAACTGAATTTTGAACTTAAAAATGTTAACATTTTTAATTCATTTTGATTTAACAGCATTTTAGAAAATAATACACATTTTCCTTAGCACATATAAAAAGTCGAATCGAAATGTTGTTTCAAAATTTACCTGTGTAAGGTTATGTTATTTAGAACCTGAGTATGTACATTATATTGTTATATCTGTTCTTTCTTCTAGTCCTGGCCATTCTTTACTCACCCCAACTGGAGAATGTCCTTGTTTTTTCTTACTAAAATGCTGGATTTTGATTTTGGTAATATTAACTCAAAACCAAGGAAGATTAAATTTTTTAATGGTCAGTAATTTGAAAAGTGAGAGACCTGTTCATTTGAAACAAATTTACACACATGTTTGACATTCATAGACAATTTTATTTCCTGCTCTATACAAAGGGTCTTATGCCCGAAGAGCATTTTTGCACCGCCATTCATAGTAAAATTTGTTCATTCATGAAGACATGTACATTCCCAGAATGTAATGGCATGCTAATTGTTTAAAAACTTTTGATGCATATTCTAGATATTATTTTAATTGGCATCATTGCATGCACTTAATACTCTTTTAACTGCTATCAGTAAATCCTTCTTTTGTGAGAATATAGTTAGAAATGAGGTATCAGGAACCTAAGAGAAAGGAAATAAATTTATTTTACGAAGCATATGATCTTGCGTGGATACAGTTCTATGGAGAATTTTCTAAGAAAGCAGTTTGTATATACATAAAATTCTGGGAAACTGTTAGCTAACAGTAATGGTCAAGATTCAAATTTCCTAGAGATAATAAATTTAGCTCATGAGACACTAGCACCAAAATATCGAATATAACTTCTGGTTGTGGAATAGATGACACTGGCTTTAATTTTTAAGTCAGAGATTAACTGGATGCTCTGAAAATGCGCATTCAGTGTGACTGCTGAATACAAGGTACACACAGAAATGATCCTGAATGTATACATGCAGAGAGCTTGCGTTTGAACCAGTAATTTTGCTAATCGGTATGCTCATACCAATGTAGGTGCTATTGCTCAAATACTGTTTGAAAAGTCACTGTAGAATTGTACCCACTCTAGATTATATGCCTCATAAAATAAATTCATTTCATTTCTCTTAGGTTTCTGATACCTCATTTTTAACTACATCCTCACAAAATATTTTGTGGACGACGTTTAGTAAGCACACAGTGTTACATTGCGCATAAACGGACTGCCAGTTATCTAATGGCAGTCCGTTTATGCGCAATGTAACACCGTGTGCTTACTAAACGTCGTTTAAAAAGAGCAACGTCAACGGTGACTTTTACGGGAGTCCTTCTTATAGTCAGGCGCTGTTCTAAGCGTTACACAAGATTTACCCTAATTATTCTTAGATCAATAATAATCATTAGAGAAATGCCAATGAATCACCCGACCGGATTTCATATAAAGTCACTTACTTGTGCCCTGACTCATGAGCGATGGTGAAGGCCAGGCCAAGCCCCGTGTCCTCGTTGATGGTACAGCTTCGGTACTTACTGCACATCCCACTGATGGGGGCAAACCCTATTGAAACATCAATTTCAAATGTTAGTCCAAAGGGAACACATACAGATACCTCATCATTTCCTATGTCCTCAAAATGTTCTGTATAGTTTTTGTTTAATGGATTTGTTTTGGGGGGGGGGTGGAAAACACTCTCTTCTGTCCACACAGATAAATGCAATATTTGATATTTTCTTTTTTCTTAAGATATTGCCAATCAATTGTCCTCCTGACAACCCTGGGAAG
The DNA here is from genome assembly GCA_004026545.1 of Mormoops blainvillei. Classification (NCBI taxonomy): domain Eukaryota; kingdom Metazoa; phylum Chordata; class Mammalia; order Chiroptera; family Mormoopidae; genus Mormoops; species Mormoops blainvillei. The sequence continues at coordinate 173,574 of PVJD01002254.1, forward strand.
CCAGTCTGAATATTGTAATTCTCATTTTACATACAGGATAATGAGTCACGGAACATTCATATACCTAATCTAAATTTATTATTTGGGTCAGAGCAGCTGCTGAACGATGGCTAAACCAGTGGCATAATGTTCACCTAACAGTAGTATTAGCAGCGGGGCTCCAGGTTTATTTTCTAAGAAAATACACATTCTGGTCTGTTGCTAAAGCGTATAACATGAGAATGCCCAAACAATGTGAATAGACTGCATGCATTTTTCTCCTGTTCACAATAATGTGATAAACATTCCTGTTTCCAAAAATGTCTTCCTTCCGAGAGCAGTTATAAAATCAGCCCTTGACTGTACCTTGAACGACCTGAGAGTGGTAACTGTCTTTCCTCCCAGTTTTGAGTCCTCATAACCAGTTAGTATTAAATACGCACTTGTGAATAGACTGCACCCACCTTGCAGTCATGATGTGAGGTCACCTGGGGAACCTAACGCAGGGGCACGTGTCTTGGGCGGCACCATCACCACCTCCACCATCACTGACCGTGCTGGTCTAACCATGCACTCATTAAAATACTTGTTGAATTCCTACTGTATGCAGTGGAATACACAAGAAAATATGGTTTAGGTGGAAAAGATTTAGTGCTTACTCAATGCCTGGTACAAATATAGAAGACCTGAGTCCTTCAAAGGTCAAGTAAATTTCTAAAGGTGACGCTGCTACCAAGAAGCACAGTTAAACACCACGGAGACCGATCAAATGCTCTTCCGCTACTCAGTTCTGCGGCCGTGATGCTTGTGGAATAAACCGCAGCTTGTCTGGTTAAATACCTTACCTTGTGCCTCAATGAACGTCAATAGAGTTAATAAAGAAGAATTCAAAAAGAAACTCCATGCTGAGTTCAGTTAACCAGAACGATATTTGCCAGAGGGTCCAGTGAGGATACTCTGTGATTTAACTTCTAGGTCTCCTTATCAGTGATTGTAAGAGCCACACCCCCAATAGAAAGGTTCTCTACTGTATTTTCAGTTATTGGGGGTATATGTAAAGCATCCGTCCGTACCATACCTAAAGTGTCACATGGCTCATTCTTCCAGGAACAAATATCGAATCCTGTGAGTAAGATGGCGTGGTCGTGTCTCTTGCCATTCTTTCCAATGAGGGCAGACTGCCACTGACAAAAGCTATTCAAAGACTGGTCTGCGTGATGGTTGATCGATAATCCTCCCTATGGGAAACCCATACAAATCAGAGTGTGAATTTGTCACAGAGATGAGAATGTTGAATCGCTCCATTTCTACAGGCAAACACGGAAGCAGCATGTTTCTAGGGAGAGGAAAAAGCTTGAGCTAAGGTTGATGACAATTGGTTAAAAAAAAAAAGGAAAAAAAAACCCTAAAAACTAAAAACTATTTCAGGTAGATGCTGGTGATATTTAAAGTAACTACAGAATTTCAGTAGTGTAGTTAAGGTTACTGGTTAGGAACATCTTTGTTCATGTCTTTAGTAACACCTTTACAAAAGTATTATAACTTTTAGAACATAATTATAAATAATGGTAATAAAGTTCAATTCCTCTTCAACAGAGCATGGCTTTGTTACCCTTATCTCAAAATTTCCAGTGAAGGGCTTGGTATATCATAGGTTACAATCAATCAACCAATGAAATGAAAGCTCACTGAATGGATAAAGAAACAAATAGTTATAAGATTCTAAAGGGAAAGGTAGAACCTACCCTTAAAATAATTATTTGTCAAAATGTTTGCTTAAAATTATCTACTTGGGTCAAGTTCAAGATTCTTAGAGAGGTTCTCCAGTTATGAGTGAATTAGGATGTTGCCGGTTTCAAGGTCCTTGAGCAAAGTATCAGCAGGGGGTTCAGGACAAAAGTGCCTCCCACACAGCACATACCCTTTCTACCTTTTTAAAATGCCACGAGTCATTTGAGAAATCGTCAACCTCTGTAGCTCTACACACCTGGGCGACTAGATTAATTTTTGTCTTGTCTCTGACCCCCTGCTTTGTACATTCATTATTGGGGCTAGAGATGAAGATAAAAAGCCACAGGGACTTGAAAACCAGTCTGAACTGGTAATCCCCACATCAGAAAAATTAAGTTTTAACATCAAAACACTACAAAGCGGCGAGTGTCGCGCAATTTAACACTTTATTTTATGTTCTGATTTTATAATTTACTCCGTGCCTTTGTCTTGTGCCTCCCTGTAATCAATTCAGGGGCAGTTCAATATCCCTTGTTTATTCTCTATAGTACCCAAGGTGGTGCTGGGGAGACAGTAGGTTTACTATAGGCATTTTCTGATGACTTTTTCTCACTATATATTTTTAAAATGTCCTTTTGCATATACCTGCTATTACCCAGCATAACCAACTTGTAAAATCCAATCAACCCTTACATTTATTACCAAATGCCCCTTCCTTATGAGGTCTACATAATATTTATATTATTATATATAATGTGAGATTTATATTTCACATGCCAATGTAATCACAGTTTATGTGTCACTGTATCTATATATATGCGTATATTATATACATTTATATGTAAATAATTATTTTGTGATGTTTTAGTTATTTGAACACACAGCCCTATTAGACTGTACTTTCCTGGAGGGTAGGGTCGGCATACCTTCGAATTTCAATTTCTAATGGCCAGTAAGTACACGACTGGCACATACTAGGTACTGAGGAAATGTGTCCTGAATGAAGAAACGAACGAAGTTTGCCACTTACAGGTTCTCGTTCCAGAAGAATGAGGCTCACCACCACAATATTTATATCACTTCCAATGGTCCCATCTTTAAACAGGCTGGAAACCTGTTGGAGCAGTTGAAGTCGGAAATAAAATAAACAAAATCTGAATATTGCCAAAACTGGGGAGGGGGAAAACCAATGAGAAATATTTATACGTATGAAGTCTTTAATTTTACGAAATACATATACAATGAAGCCAATGTCCTCAAAATTCAATTTTTTTCTCAATAAAATTGCACGGCTATATCTGCTTTTCAGCCCACGTAATGAAATTCTCGCTTTCTCACTGTTTTGGGGAGCCAGGAGGGCTGGAGTCCGGGAGGCTGCCTTACCATGTTCATGACCGTGAGTATGTATGTGGTGACGTTGGCCTTGCCATGCTTGTCCACCATTTTCTTGTCTGCTACCACAAGGGTTTCCACATTTAGACCCTTTTGTGACTTTCCAGCTGATCTTCTGGGCCTCCCTGTGCTCCCATATTCATCAAACCTGAGATAGGTGTCCTCTGTGGGAGGCTTCGGGGCATCTGCAATGAGTGGAAGAGCATTTGGACAGGATATCAGTCCAGAACATTTGGGTAAGATAGAAATCTAAATAAGGGGAGGAGAAGGACTACAGAACCAACACTTCACTAATCTTCTGATAAGTGATGCCACCAGTGCCTGTCCTGGGGCTCTGCACCTAGTTTGTGGTCAAAAAAGATTCAGTCAATAGAAATTTGGATGGATGGATGGATGGATGGATGGATGGATGGATGGATGGATGGATGAGTAAATGGGTGAGTGTGTAGGAGGGTAGGTAAGTGGGTGGGTGGATGTGGGGGGTGGATGCTTGGGTGGGTGGGTGGGCTGATAGGTGGATGGGTAGATGGGTGGGTGGATTCAGTAACTCCAAAATGCTCTAATGAGTAAAAGAAAAGCTACAATTCAAGTGGGTCAAGAAAAATCAATTTTGTGAAAATAGTTTTTAAAAATAAAAAATGCTCATTTTATTTTATTACTAAAAACACTGCAGAAATAGACAACATTCTTAGCATCAGGACTCATGGTAACACTTTCTATCTTGCTCTCTAAATAAAATTTAGAAATATGTATCCTGTAGAACACTGCCCATGCCTTTTACTCTTGTTCATCAACACAAACTTTAATGTAGCACAAAATAAATGGTCAATCAGATTTTTGGCCTGATATGGATTTAGTCATAGGGAAAACAGCATAGCCCACTTGATACTTAAAAGCATAAATACTTTGTAACAGGTAAGGTGCGGGCACCATCTTAACAGAATGGACACTGGCCACGGCCTGTGAGTAGAGCCCTGGGTGTGCCTGTCGGGCCAGGTATGGTCTCTTTAGTGAATGGACAGTGACAAGTCCAATGGCGGCTGGGGTGGAAATGGGCATTTGGAAAGCTCAGGACAGTGTCTACGTAAAGTAATATAGAATTATTTTGGTACTTTAACAACAGGTACAGCTATAACAGTGACTTCTAATCTCTAGAGAGTCAAATTAAAAGAGTAGGCCATTTAAAGGTAGATTTAAAACCTCAGGTCGGCTACATTGATAAGTGGCCTTGAGTTTAGCTTTCATATCTCGTTGCCACTGTAAATATCATTACAATTATTAATATGACTATTACTCTAGCTTCATGCCAAATAAATGTCACTAAAAAAGGGTATTTCAATAACATCCCCAGCGTAAAAACTAATCAAAACGGCAAAAACTCTGTCGTCCGCAACTGCTCCCAATCAGCCATCCCAGCGACGGTCCCTCTAAGGGCCACCGTTGCTTGTCTGCCTGCCCAGCTCACTTGCTGCTCATGGCTGCTGAGCCTTCGGGATGTGGCCGGTGACAAGGGGGAGAGTTAATTTCAAATTTCATTTAATTTAAACTTGAATTTAAATTTAAAAAGCAATATTGATTCAGTTATTAAAAACCTTAAGCATGCTTGGGACAACTTAAACATGTTAATCTACTTTTTCAACCTTAAATCTTATGAAATCCAAATACAGATTTTTTTTTTTTCTGATGAGACCTTATCGTCTGAGTTGAAACTGTGCTGTAAGTGCAAAATAAATACTAGATTTCCAGAACTTAATATAAAAAATAATATGGTACACTGACATGTTAATATGATATTTTGTATCTTATTGGTTGAATAAAATATACTATAAAATATGTATTAATAAAATGAACTATTTTTAAATTTTTTTAAATGTGGCTATCAGAACATTTAAAATTACATTTGGGGTTGGTATGATCTCATATTTCTACTGGACACTGCTGGTCTAGAAAACGCAGAAGGTTGTGCCTGGTCAAAAGGCCATGCCCAAGGGTCCAATTAATTCACTGCCACCTCCGCTCAGGTGCCAATATTCTCGTTTCCTGGGAAGCTTCTCCTTCAAATCCTCAGAAGGAACACCCGGCCACACCTGAGGATTCAACTCTGATTTCTTTCATTATTGGAAGCCTGGGTACTTTTGTCATGAACAGAGATAATATTGGAACTTGTGACTAAAATATAGGAGGTGCTAAAAGAACAACAACAAAAAAGCATATAAAAATCTTTCTAGTTTACCCAAGAAAAATTGAGAATCAATCACCTAGTGTTTGCCTGACAAGGACGATGTCTGGTCCATCTCCAAGACTAATTTCTAGGGGTGCTCAGTGTAGCCCCATTTTAATCTGCAAAGCCGGCACACCCAGCGGTGCTCAAGAAAACCTATCGAGGAGGGCCCATATAAGAACAGAACAAGAAAAAGTTTCCTTACATACATTTCTTGCGTCGTCCACAAAAATGCTGCTTTTGCAACCTTCGATGGTGATGCTCTCTTTCTTGACTCTGATACGTGTGGGGAGTGTGTCTTGGGGTGTGACCAGGATAATTCTGGCTGGAGCCCGGGTAGCCATGGTAACGCTGGACCGTCTCCTCAGCGGTCCTTTTGTACAGTATGTGAGGATGGTGGCCTGCAGGTGAGCTGTAGTTGTGTTCCTGGGCCAGCAGCTGAGGTAATGGCGAGATGAGGAATTCATTTCTTCGTGTCCTTATTAGGCCTGACTAAAAAGCCAAACACAAACGAAACATTAATGATCCCAGGCATGCCTTTTTTATGTGTTGATTTTCAGCAACTGTTTATTGGCTACTTCACATGTGCAAGCCCTGTGCTAAACGCTTGACACGTATCGAGCAGTTGCAACTCTTAGCACTCTGTTTTACAGATGAGGAAACCGATGCTAAGGTAGTGAGTGGGAAAGCTAATACTGGCACCGTGGGGGAGGAAAAACCATTTCCCCTCTGTCCTTCTAGGTTCTTGGTTGACATCACCCCTGTAAGAAAAAACAAATTACCAGGAGAAAAACAAACAGATGTTTAATAACATGTATACCTCCTCTATATATGGGAGATACCTAGGAAAACTGAGTAACTCCTGGAAATGGCCCAAGCCACTACCTTAAACCTGTTTTATGACAGGGGTGCCTCAGCCAAGAACCTAGAAGGTGTGAAAAGTTGGCATAATAGAGCCAGAGAAGTCATTCCAGGGGAGCCGCTTGCAAGTGTTGCTCCTTGAACCTTCGGAAAGTTTGGACTGGACAACATAACGTTGGGACTGAGCCAACGCGACACTTGTAAATAATTGTTTGTAAAACTAACAGGAAAGCAGACATCCTGACCGCAGGACTGTGGACTGTGGACTCTTCTTCTGAAGAGAGAATCAGTAATCAGCCATGTGTAGCTAAAGAATAACTCAACCAATAGAAATGTCTTTCCTCTCTTCACGGAATCATTTCCCTTTCATGTCTCACAAAAATACCCCTTGTCTTTCCCCTGTAATCAGCACACAACCTGGTTTTCTGCCTGCATCTGTGCCCCGGGGTTGCAATTCTGTAATCTTACACAAATGCTTGTGGCCTCTCACTTTGCCTTTTTACTTTTAGGTTAATAAGGGATAGAGAGAAAAATGGTTCTTCCTCCCCTACACATGCATAAGGGAGTTTGCACACACGTCTTTCACCGCCATCTTCTCTCCCACGCGCCGACTTGGCTTTCAGGGGCTCGCTGCCTGTGTCTCAGCATAAACACCACCTTCTTAGACCCTGTTTAAAAAGACCCTCATCCCACTTCTAAATTAACTCAGGAGGCCAGGGACTATTTGCTCTCTTCTATCTTCAGTGAAGGAAACAAACAGAAGGGTTGGGGGCCCTTCTCCCCGACGCCTCTGAGGTACGATTTCAGTGTACACTCTACAGTGTCATCCCTGGTGTGTGCCACACATCAGCCGCCAATCAATATCTGTTAGTCTATAAACATTTGTTGGTTAAGAGAGTTAAAGAGACTCAGAGTGGAGGGGGTGCTGAGGGCATGCCAGCACCCCGCACTGACTGCTCCCTTTACTGACGGGGAAACCAGCGTTGGGAAGTGACACGTTCAAAACCACTCGGAACTAAAAAATAGAGGGCTGTGTGGGCCCGGTGTGTGTGTCCCATTACAGGGTGACAATGATTTTTTACTGCTTTCTCAAAACAGAACTTTTCACTCTGCATTTGAGCTGCCTACAATTCTCCTGCAGCGAGGAGAAAAAAGAAAGCCCCCAAACTGGTTGGTCCAGTTAAGGCACTTAAGTGGTTTGAGCTTCTGATATGACTTTAACCAGTTAGGAAGTTACTAAGGCTGGAGGGTTTTCGAGGATAATTCACTTTTTTTTTTTTAAACAGTTAAAGTTTTTCACTTTGTTGGGGTCTATTACTGGTGTCCCTTGTCTCCATGCAGCTTAGAAGAGGCGAGAGCCCTTTTCAGGAGATGGGGGACCCCACCCTGTGCTTCCAGCTGAGATTGGCTCACAGGGAGGCTATGAGGTTTAAACCAGGTCTCAGGTGAGAACAAGCAGAACCATCAGGACTTATGATCACACTGAGGGGACAAAACCTGGTGTTATTATGCCGAGAGCACACCAACACTGATAACGCCCTCGGTTCTCCCTAAAGAACACAATTCCAAGAAATTGAATTAGAACTTTTTGCCGTCCGCATCTACAGATGTAGAAATGGTTTAATCGATAACTTGGACAGGCCTTCACATGCGGACACAGACTTTGGAAAAAGAATGTAAGTTCAGGATGCCCTACCGTTGAAGGGGGAAAAGTTTCATACACTTTGGGAGGAAAAAACAAAAATATATACGTCAACAAAAGCCGGTCATTTCCCATCCATTCGCTGATATCATTATTACCATCAACAGGGCTCACCACAGAAATATGATTTAGAAGGGGATTTTTGTTTTCCAGATTCATATACTCAATAATCTTCCTTCAAAAGCCTGAAAAGCCCAGTCAACCTGAATGTAATCAGATCCTGTCAATATCCCCACAGATCCCACAGCCTGGTGAGAGAGGAGGTCAGGAAGCTAAGGAGAACCACCAAGTATGCTGGGTTCTGTAATGGTGAAGTGCTCCTTTCATCCTTCCCTTTATCTCCCTAGGGAAGTTTATAAACCTCTCAGGCACTCAAGTCCCTGATTTGTAAACTGGTAACAATAACAGCACTTCCCTTGGAGGATTTTTAGAAATTAAATGAGTTAATATTTTAAGTGCTAAGAATGGTGTCTGGCACAGAGAAAATACTCAGTACATGTTTATTATCGTGATGATTATATTTGATTACTTGAGGGAACAAAGCAGAGAAGTCATACCTTTTTCTCACCGTGTGTTTGTATGCTAATTTCCCCCTTCACTTGGACCTGAAATTCTGGGAAGTGGCATAAATGGTCTTTCTGTTTATTGAGAAAAACAATGAAAGGACTCAACAAGGTTTTAAGACCTGAGAAACAGTCAGATGAATGAAATTCTTGCAAATGTAACTGAAGATACAGAGGAGAAATCATAGTCGCTCTTTTTTTCTTAACCTTGGATTGCTGCTTAACGTGAAGATTCTAGGTTTTAGTTTTGATTTGTTTGTTGGGTTGTCCTGATGGGGTTGAGGAGGAGAGAAGGCAGGTAGAAAGGAAATCACTAGACTGTTCCTCTTCAGTGACCTTATCTGGATCCATAATGTTCATGGGTCAAAACGTTTACATCCAACTTCCATCTCTTCTGAAGACCCAATCTCTTATCCACCTGTTGTCTCCTATGAAGAGGCAGCTTCATGGGGAAAAGAATATTTTAGATTGACTTTAAAGGAATAAATGGGTGGTTACCACTGGCAGGAAAAAAAAAAAAAAAAAAAAGCAAAGCAGACTTTCTGGAAAATATGGCAGAATACACCATGACTGTGGACTAGAGCTCTCAAACTCCGGGCCGGTCATCAGTTTAGATGGACAGGTAAAGGCCCACATCCTCCCAGTGAACACCTGAGCAGATCCCTCCAAGGCTGTCCAACAGCTGTTCCCTGAGCACTGTGCCAGGCATACATGCAGCTGCATCACTGGCAAAGATATTTATCCACATGACCCCTGACCCCAGCTAGGCAGGCAGGGTCTCCATGCACTCTCAGTCGCTATGGCTTTCTGAGTCACACTGATAGTGATGGATTAGGGGGAATTAAAGGTCCAAAATACTTGTTTCAGTAGTTCTTAGTAATGCTTGGCTTTTTTCTCTTCCCTAGCTTGGGATGTTCAGCTACTTCTTCAAATACTCCAGTAGGCGCAAAACAAATGATCCTTTCCTTTCACTTACTAACCAATTTTGGCTCCAAAACAGTATCAGCCAACATGGCTTTGACCATATGCAATGGTTTATGCTACTGACACAAAGATGAATCGCCTCAGTCCCTTCTTCAAAGCACTTAAACTATTAACTGTCTGTACTGGTCTAGATTATGCCATTCTAGTGTCTCTTAAGAGATATTAATAACATACTGATGAAACTTATTTATTTGGCTAATTAACAATATTCCCATTGAAATAAATTCTTAATTACTTCAACAGCCCAAGTCTCATGAGACCAGAACACAGCAGCTCACAACTCAAACTCTGGGTTGAGAGGTGTGAGCCGATGGTGTCCAACATATGGCTCTGCCCATTCTCCGGAGGGCATTGACTTCTAAAAGCTCCCTTTATTTTTCTAACAATGTGCTAATGTCAAAATGGTTGGCATGTTTACCATAGTTCATTATATAAATTTTAGTATAGCCTTCAAAAAAAATTACATCCACAAATGCTCATAAATACACAGTTTTGATAAGCATTCAAAAATCTATGACTTAACACTTATAAACTAATCCAAGAAGTTTAATTCTGACCAGCAGATGTCTCCCGTCTTTTCTCCCCACCTTCCTTTGCTGCCCCCAACCAGATGGAAGAGGTGTTCACTGTTTCCCAGGTATCAGACAGCATGCAACACATCCTATCTGCGAAATCTCGGTTGACTCTCACAACTGTCCTATTTGAAAGGCACTCTTATTAAACCTTCTGTAGGACACAGAAGGACACAGGACACAGCCTGGCCTCACCCTTAAATACACATCCCATTAGGATTCAAGAAAAGTTCCAGAAACACTGTATTGTGTAACTAAAACTTACTAAGAGAGAACCTGAATGTATGCATAAAAAATATTATTTTAAAGGAAAATATATGGGATGAAGAATGTGTTCATTAACTCAATGGGGAAACTCTTTTCATAATATAGGTAAATTCAAATCATTGCATTATATACTTTAAATATCTTACAATTGTGTCACTTATACATCAATAAAACTGAAAAAAAATTAGAAAAGCTCCAGAGAGGATATGACTTCTTTTTGGCAGAGTAGGTTAGCAGTCCAAATAACTTGACTCAAGAACAGAATGCTTCTGGGCGGGCTTGACATAAGGCTAACCTGTAAACCCCCTTTACTGCCATTTCATCGGGAAGGAAGAACACTGAGAGACACCCATGAACACAGATCTTCTAGAAATGAAGGCTGAAGTCAAGTGATGCTAAAATCAGAGTCATCCTTTTGGCTCCCCCTGTCGGTTTTCACACCAAAGGGAGGGTTTTCAATGGCGTCAGTCACTGGGAAAGCTTCTCCATGGGTCTGGAGATAAATGGCTCAGCTGCTGTCTGGAATGTGGCCGGACCGGTCGTCACTGAGCGAGCTCACACTCATCGTGCAGTGCTCTGGTTCCATCCTTCTATCACACGGCGAGTACTTACAGGGCATGGTTGGGCTACTCTGCTTTGCAACAGCCAAGGCATGTCCTGTATATGTCAGAGGTACTCAACACAGCTTTGGGAGAGGAATAAGTGAAACCCCATCTTCTCTGCCCCTCCAGTAGCTAAATGTGCCCTGGCAATCAATGAGGACAGATGTCAAAGCTGCATGACCCTTACCAGCAGTGTGGCCATGCAGACTTTCTATTCTACGGAGGGTCGAGGAGGGAGCTCCTTGAGAGTCTTGTGTCGCACAATCCTCTGTGCTCCAGCCTTTCCTTGAGAATCGGATCATTTCAAAGGATGCTTTTAAGGAAGGACTTCATTTGGAAAACACATGATTGCCATAAAGGCTGTTGGTTAATTGTGAGGGACCAAGTCGAGATAGCTAGCGTGTCTGGATTTAATAGAAACCAGACTTTCCATGAACTTCACATGAGACCATGCAGCCAGCCTCTCCCCCTAGATCATTCCAGGCTTTGCTGCTGTGTCTGCTAATAGCAGTCCTCCCTCGTCTCAAGTCATGTCAACGTCCTCTGGAAGGGGGGTGCATGCTACACATCTGGGAGGAGACAGTCGTAATTCATAACCGTCAGGGTTGTGTTTTTAAATGTCAATTTCAGAATCCAAATTTGTGCTCCTAACCTCAAATTTCCATTTTCTCTAAATAATATCCTACTGAATGCGGCATTATGCGGTTAACAATGTTGACAAATCTCAACATACAATTGATCTCTTGAGCTCCTAACTCTGCCCTTCCCTGTGTTCCGATTCCAGTTTTGTCATGCATCACCCCAGCCCTGGAGTAAAGCGGTGGCCTCCTCTCTGGTCTCCCTGTGGACAATGCCTACCCTCTGTTGCTCCAAAGTTTATTTTTCTATAGCATCACTTTAAACAGGCTACATTGATGCTGACTTCTTACAAGAGGAGCCAGAACAAGAAATATGGATTTCAAACAACACTGCAGTCCAGCTCAATCTAAATCCAGCCCCCAGTCACCTCTCTATCCATCTTCTACCTCTTTTTACTGAACTCCAGGTGCGCGGGCTCCTTCGCTGTTCCAGCAACAGGACAGCCAAGTTCCTGCCCCAGGACCTTTGTGATTGCTGTTCCCTGTGTCTACAGCAGTGATTTTCAACTCGCGTGCCACGAGAATTTTAAAAACATGCAATACCTAACTATTTAGTCAGGGGCACTGACCTCTTTTCCTTTAGATTGTCAAATAAAAAAAAAAAAAGAAAAAAGCCAACACAACAATAGCCATCCAGTGTGAATGAATCAAAATTATGCCTATTTTTTTGTCAGATTGGTAAAAAATATAATACATTGTTTGGTGTGCTTCAGAATTTTAGTAATTAGTTTATGTGTGCCATGAGATGAAAAAGGTTGAAAATTACCAGTCTAGAATGTTCTTTCTCCAGATACCTCACTGCGTTTAGATTTTTGCCCAAAGGCCACCTCTTCAAACCACCCAATAAACAAAGCTGACCCTGTCCTTCTCCGCATAAGTCAGCCTCCTTTTCTGTAGAGCCCTTATCGTGAACTCGATGGTGCATCACGCGCTGTTTGCTTGGGTGTTTCTGGTCCACTGCTCCTATTCACTCCATAAAACCTGGGGCTTTGTGTCTGTGTTGCTCGTTTTTGTATGCCCTGTGTTTGGCACATAGTAGGCGCTGTGTAAATATTGGTGGAATCAATGAATGAGCTAAACAAGGTGAATGCTTGGTAGTAAGGGAGACAAAAACAAGCAAGATGCCGATGCCTGCAGTTAAGGGCGCTTCTACTATGCAAGACGAACATAACCAATTAATCAGACACGTTATATGCTCTCCTGAGTCATCATGCTGATTTACATGTCCCGTGAGTAGGCTTCTTTACCATCCTGTACTTTGCCACAGCACTTATCAAAGGGGTCTTTTATCCTCTCTTCATGTAATGTAAATCCCCGCAAAGCGGAGATAGTGTTTTACTAGACTTTCTTGGTACTCGGGTGGCGTTGGCATGACATTTAAATCATCGTGAGTGAATGAGGAAATATACAGACTCCTAAGGGAGTACAAAGTCAGGGCGGACCACCTGAGAATAATATTCGAACTCTTGTACAGGAAGGATCACCAGAAGGGTTGGAAGGGAAAAGCCACAAGAACCAATCTGTTACAGAAAAGTGACTGAACCCAAGTTGTAGGCACTCTCTGCCTCCTGTAATAGCAAAAGACAAACTAATTGGACACTATATTTCGCCTGGTATTATCGTGAAATATGCCAAAAGGTTTAGACAAGACTAGAAAATTATCTAATAAGCACACACTGGCTAACATCCAGTTTGTCAACTCTTACCATGCCATCTTTACTTCAAATTTCTTTTTTAAAGAGCCTTATTATTATAGATATAGGTACTCAAATATGAAAATCTAAACTCTCGATATAAAAATAAATGGAAGCAAATGCTGTGCTCATAGGTAGGAAGAGTTAACATCATTAAATTGTCCATACTACCCAAAGCAATCTATAAATTCAATGCAGTTCCTATGAAAATACCAATGGCGCATTTCACAGAACTAGAACAAATAATCCAAACATTTATATGGAACCACAAAAGACTCTGAAGAGCCTCAGTAAACCTGAGAAAAAAAGAATATGTTGGGAGCATCACACTACCTGAAATCAAACTGTACTACAGGGCCACAGTAATCCAAATAGCATAGCACTGGCATCAAAGCTGACATACAGGTCAATGGGACAAAATATGGGCCCAGAAATAAACCCACGCCTATATGGTCAGTTATTTGACAGAGGAGGCAAGAACATATAATGAGGGAAAGACAGTATCTTTATTAAATGATGTTGGGCAAACTGGACAGATAGAAGCAAAAAAACCCCCCCAAAAACTAGACCATCTTCTTATACCATATAGAAGAATAAACTCAAAAATTAATGACTTAAATATGGGACAAATCCATAAAACTCTTAGAAAAAAACATAGGCAGTAAAATCTCTGACATTTATCCGAGCAGTATTTTTTTCTGCTATATCCCCTCAGACAAGGGAATCAAAAGGAAAACAAATGGGACTACATCAAACTAAAAAGCTTTGGTACAGCAAAGGGAACCATCAACAAAACCAAAAGCAAATCTACCAAATGGGAGAAAATACTTGCCAATGATACATCAGAACCAAAATTTATAAGGAGTTCATACAATTGAACACTGAAAAAAACAAAGAGTCCAATTACCAAATGGATGGGACCTGAATAGACACTTCTCCAAAGAAGACATACAGATGGCCAATATACATATAAAAAGATGCTCAATGCCACTAATTGTCAGAGAGATGCAAATTTAAACCTCACACCTGTCAAAATGGCTATCACCAATAAATCAACAAACAACAAGTGTTGGCAAGAATGTGGAGAAATGCACTTAGGTGGGAATGCAGATTGGTGCAGACACTATGGAAAACAGTATGGGGTGGCCCTCGAAAAATTAAAAATAAAACTGCCTTATGACCCATGGATTCCACTTCTGGGTATATTTCCAAGGAAACCTGAAACACTAATTTGAAAGAATATCTGCACCCCTATATTCATTGCAGCATTGTTTACAATAGCCAAGATATGAAAGCAACCCAAGAGCCTATCAATAGGTGAATGGGTTTAAAAAAATGCTGTGGTACATATGCACAATGGAATATTACTTAGCCATGAGAAAGAATACAATCTTACCACGTGGGACAGCATGGATGGAGGTAGGGGGTATTATGTTAAGTGAAATAAGTCAGTCAGAGAAAGATAAATACCATATGGTTTCACTTATACGTGGAATCTAAAGAACAAAAAAAAAAAACAAAACCCCCAAATTGAAACACTCACAGACACAGAGAACAGACCGATGGTTGCCAAAGGGCAGGGGAGAGGTTGGGGGGCTGGGTGGAAAAGGTGCAGGGTTTATTAAGTGTAAATGGGCCGTTACAAAATAATCATGGGGATGTAAAGTACAGCATAGGGAATACAGTCGGTAACATTGTAATAACTGTGTGTGGGTCCAGATGGGTACGGGAAATAGCAGGGACAACACTTTGTAAAGTATATATTTGTCTAACCACTACGCTGTACACCTGAAACTAACACAAAATAGCACTGAATGTAAACTGTTATGGGAAAATATAATTAAAAAAAGAAAACAGAAATTCTCAGTATCGAATCAATTACGGGGAATATTTTCATGTAAGATTAGTATCCCTTGCTGTCAAAACTCTAACGTCTTGCTATCTGAAAATCAATAATCAATACATTATTGTCATCTATTGCTATCTAAAGTCTCACTACCCAAATTCATTTGGTTCCTGAGTTTGGAAAGGAAGGAATTTACGTAGCTGGAACAGTGATATTGCTCGGAGGAACAGCTGACACGGGACCTGTGACTCAGCTGGAGCTGCATAAATAGTGTCTGTTACATTTGCAAGACGCTGGAGCAATTGGTTCTGAAGGACACGGCACTCCTCCACTCCCAAGGCTGCTGCCTGCTGGTGCTCCGCATCAGGAGGACACGTGTTTATACTTGTGCCTGCAGTGGTGATGGGTCATGGCAAGCCCTCCACCCTACCTTGTCCTGCCTACCTTGGAACTGACAGCATTCATTTTTTAAAAAGACAGCCTGAGCAGGAAGCCATGCCAGTAACCAGCTGTTAGAGATGTGATGAAGCTCACCACGTGGCATCCGCCCATTGGGTAGCTGTGCGAGGGGCCAGGTGACTGACTGGACCGCCCGAGCCCTCCCGGGTGTGGCACGGAGGGGCCAGGGACGCACACCATGTTGGAAACAGCTGGTCCCAATTGTCCTCAGTTATTTCTCCTTCGCCTGCCCCTCCTCGCTCCCTGCCTTAAGGTAAAACCAAGGAAAATAATCATAGGATTATGGGATGTTAGCAATTATGTACTTCATCCCCCTGATTTTACAGAGAAAGAAAATGGGATCCAGAAAGAACAAAGCAATTGCCCCAAGTCTCACAACTGCTTAGCAGCAGATCATTCTTGCCTAGTTTTCTGGTTTCTCGCCTGCTTCACGAAGAGATTGGACTTGATAATTTAAGGGTCCATCTACTTCTGTAATTCTGTTCTTTTTAGGAGTGGAGATGACGTGCGGGTTATTCACTGTGATGCAAAACGTAATTTCTGCCCCAGATGGCCAGCTTGAGTGACAGCCTGGCACACACATCGCAATAAACATGTTTCTTGACGGTGCTGCATCAGAACCCACTCAGAGGCCTGAGAGCCTGTCTTTGACCTGGTTGAATATCAAGTTTAAAGATGTAGACACCTGTCCCCAACTTGGATCTTCACCGTCTAAATTTCTGGAAAGGTAGTCTTCTAGAACAGACTATAAACTAAGGCCCGCAGACCCAGCCTGGCCCTTGGCAGGGTTTCCCTCCCCACCCCAGCTTTACTGAGGTGTAACTAAGGAATTAAAATTATATATATTTAAGCTTCATATTATGCTTTGATATATGTACACACTGTGAAATGATTACCAAAAATCAAACTAATTAACATATCTATACCTTCACATACTTGTCATACATTTTACATATGTGGCGAGGACATACAAGATCTAGTCTCAACAAATTTCAAATATGCAGCACAATATTACTTTCATTTATTTTATTTATTTTTAGAGAGAGGGGAAGGGAAGGAGAGAGGGAGAGAAACATCGAGGTGTGATAGAATCATTGCCCCGCTGCTTCGGGCATGCGCCCCCTGGGCCCACAACCCAAGCATGTGCCCGTAACCTAGGCATGTGCCCTGACCAGGAACTGAACAGGAAACCTTTCGCTTTGTGGGACGACACTCAAGCCAACTGAGCCACACCAGTCAGTGCACGACGCAGTATTGTTAACTGTAGTCTCCGTGCTGTACGGGAGATCTCCAGAACTTACTCATCCTGCATAACTGAAAGTTTGTACTCGTTGACCAACGTCTCTCCATCTCCCCCGCCCTGCAGTCCCTGGCAGTTACCATTCTACTCTCTGATTCTATGAGTGTGACTTTTTTAGATTCCACATATAAGTGAAATCATGCAATACCTGTCCTTCTGTGTCTGGTTTGTTTCATTTAGTATAATGGTCATCCTTGTGTTGCAAATGACAGGATTTTCTCCTTTTTAATGGCTGAATAATATTCCACTGTATATGTATACCACACTTTTTCATCCACTTTTCTACTGATGGGCCCTGCAGCTGATCCCGTATCTTGGTTGTTGTGGGCGATGCTGCAGTGAACATGGGAGTACAGGTGTCTCCTGGAGCTCCTCATTTCATTTCCTTGGGATCTATACCCTTAAGTGAAATTACTGGGTTATATGGTAGTTCTTTTTTTTTGAGAAACGTCCATATTGTTTTCCAAAATGTCTGTACAGTCCCACCAACGATGTACAAGCGTCCAACACTTACCTCCCTCTTTTTTATGATGTCTGTTCTAACAGGTGTCAGGTGATGCCTCATTGTGGTTTTGACTTGCATTTCCTTGGTGATTAATGATGCTAAGCGATTTTTTCATATCCTTTTTTGGCCATTGTATGCCTTCTTTTGAGAAATGTCTATTCAGGTCCTTTGCTCATTTTTTAAACCAGGATATTGGTTCTCTTGCTATTGAGTTCCTTATATATTTTGGATAGTAACCATTTATCAGATGTACAGTGTGCAAGTATTTTCTTTCACTTTATAAGTTGTGTTTTCACTTTATTGTTTTCTTTTGCTGTGCACATGCTTTTGAGTCAGATGCAATTCCATTTGTCCATTTTTGCTTTTGTTGCCTGTGCTTTTGGAGTCATATCCAAACATTCATTGCCCAGACCCATGTCGAGAAGCATTTCCCCAATATCCTCTCATGGTTTTACAGTTTCCAGTCTTTCGTTAAAGTCTCTAATTGACTTAGCTTAACTGTTGTGAATGTTTTTCCATGCATGAATGGCGATTCAAATTGATGTTTCAATGAGGAGACAAGCACGGGAAACTTCTACTCTACCATCTTGCTGACATTACTCCCCGTCAGGAGGTTTTGTTGTTCAACTCTGCGTTAACATATTTTTTCATATAGGAATTTGAGCCCAATATTGTCATGTCATTCAATTTTTCAAGAGAAGTCAGAAATTCTATTTTGCATATACAACAACTGGGCAGCGGCTAAGGCTGCCCCCTAAGGATACGGCACAGGCTCTCCAGTTCCTGCCAGTGCCCACTGCTCCCCACTATCTGATATCCCTCATTACATTACTGGTCTGGTGCCTGTGAGCATTTGTCTTTGTGCCCCCCTGACCTAATTCAACCCTATATTTGATGCATTGCTTTTATAAGAGTCATGTCTTATCATCACATTTCTTTTTCCATCTTTTTTACCTGCCAGATCACTGAGCACGGTGCTAACTCCACAAACGTAATTACTGAACAAAAAGTATCTGGTTATGAATGAAGAGTCTATGTTGAGCACAGGGAAAAAGAATTGGGATTTGGAGCCTGGACTTAGATTCAAGTTCTGACTCCACACCTTAAAATCTTTGCATCCTTGGACCATTTGCATTCCCCCACTTGCCCCCGCTAGCCTTAGTTTCCTCACCAGTAAAATGACAATGACAGAATTCTATTTTTCTTAGCATTGTTTGGGATTGTATCAGGTAAAGCACACTTTGGTGACAGGTGTTCATTAAGAGATTAATAAATGATCACCGATTGCATGGGGCCTGTAGATAAACACAGCTTTCTTAGAAGGCTGCAACAGAAGCATAGTTTATTTACCTTGAAGTCTGTTAGTTTGCAAATACTCGGGTGCCTTCATGCAGAAACGAACTACAGAAGCCTGCAAAAGGGTAAACATTTCTGTTCTGTGAACCGAACTGGCCTTCTGTAGCATCCAAATTACTACTCCAAACAGATGCTGGGGGTGGAGGAGGGGAGCCTGGGGGCAAAAATAGCAAAGGACCATTTGCATTAAATTAAACTAATACCCTCCATCCAGAGTCAGCTTCAAAATGACATAAATAAGATAGGATGTCAGGCCAATGCATATGCTGTTAACTCGTTAACATATAACAGAGGGATTAATTAAATATGTGTGGGGATTTCCAAGTTTTTTCCTCAGGCTTGCATAGTTTCCTTGGCTTATCCAACTGTCATGCAAGCTCTCCCCATTACAAGCACAGTGTGGCAGGAAGATGAGGAGGGGCTTTCTTGCCAAATGTTGGGTCACTTCCACATCTGATGTCAATAGTTACATATTAGTCTGTCATGGGTCGTGGATCAGTTTACAAAGTTTTTCAAAATGTCAGATGGCCCTGGCCACACTTGTCCTGGGGTAAATTGTCCTTCAAACGGAGTCTGTGCCGGCTTCCTGACTACTGATAAAAACGACCAACTAGGTGCTTGGAAGCAACCTCAAAGTGCACTAGTCAAGTGTGTACACACCGAGACAGCTCCGTCCTCACTCAGCTGCTCCTGCTTCAAATGCTGACTGCAAGTCACTTCCCAGCCCATTCTTTTATTGGAGTGTAAAGCATTTGAAAGTGAATTGCTTTCACTGTCAAGTCTCCTTTAATCAGAGATTTCAGGCTGCATATCAGTGGTTTACCATGATCACATTAAGAAAATCAGCTGCAGGATGTTGAGTTCTTTAGCTTCTGCCAAAAAGAGTTTTGTTTGTGTCTACAACCATAGTTAAGATAACATGTGTACTGAGGTTCCAGCTAATATCTTACATCGACCCATCAACAATGAAGACTGTAAAATTCTGCCTTGGCTACCCAGTAGGTTGTTTATTTAACTAATGACGGCTGCCCTCGTTCAGGTGGCTGTGGACCCACCTATGCAGCTCGAGCAGAAAGGACAGTGCTCGCTCTGATGTTCTCTCTGGCTCCATCTCGCACCACTACGCCCTCCCCCATCCCCACCCTTTAATACTTTCTAAGCAGGGAGGTCTTTCTGCTGGTTCCTTAAACTTGCCAAACCTGTTTGGGGCTTTTTCCGTAGGAACACTGTAAACCACCAAGCTCTCTGTAAGGCTGAATTCACCTTCTCAGAAAGGTTTTCCCTGACCATCTAATGAAAAATACCACCCTCTCCCCAGCCCCAGAACACAACTGTGGGCAGCGTTGTGGTCATGCCGCCGATGGGAACCAAATGTCTGGGTTCAAGTTCTGGCTTCACTACTGTTGAGAGTTGTGATCTTGGTTGAGTTACCTGACCCTTTGTGCCTCAGTTTCCTGGGGATAAGTGAAAGACATAGGCTTGTGCTGAGCATTAAAGACATTAATACATGTAAACCACTTAGAACAGTGTCTGAAATACAGTGAATGCCTGGCTGGTCTATTTCATTTGCTGCTTCCCTACCTGAAAGTATTGTGTTTCTTGACTAAATGATCTTTTCCCAGGAGCATGTAGGGAAGCAGAGAGGAGAAACCTTGTATGTTCTTGTCCTATTTTTTTAATCCCTGAGTAATGTCTGATGCTTTTGTGACAAGATAGCAGCCACGAATGAAGTTGCCCACAGTCAACTAAACAATGTAGTCATTAGGTAGATAACCAGGGATGGGATTCAATAAAAATAAAAACAACAGCATCCCAAATTTTGTATTATCTAGTTCCACAGACTGTATATAAAATTACAACCTACAGAAAAGAGTTTGGTTTTAATTCATTACTTTTGTGGGGGTTGGGGGGTGGTTCTGGAAAGCCCCCCACATGATAGCAGGTGACTGTCAGATTAACTCATTCAACAAATACTGAGTGTTCATAATGGGTTAAGCACTGACCTAGGGCCTGGGGATAAGGAATGAAACAGTTCTGGC
Organism: Mormoops blainvillei; assembly: GCA_004026545.1. Lineage (NCBI taxonomy): Eukaryota > Metazoa > Chordata > Mammalia > Chiroptera > Mormoopidae > Mormoops > Mormoops blainvillei. The sequence continues at coordinate 194,285 of PVJD01002254.1, forward strand.
CCCTGTGCCTCAGGGCGCCCAGGGGGGCCGACAGCTAAGCAGACATCACAAGACAGCCTCCTTTTGCACTCCCCACCCCAATCTCCCCCCGGAGTTTGGGAGATCATGGAAGGGACACCTCACAAATTCTTAGAAAGGCTTCTGAGAAGAGGGAACCTCTAAGCTTGGCCTTTAATGAGGCTGGTGTCAACCAGGGGAACAAGGGGCGGGGCGGGTGGGTATCCAGGTGAGGGAGCAAAGGTGAGGGAAAAGAGTGGCTGGCTGCCTGCGGCCATTTGATTTGTCAAGCGTAGAATGGTTCTGTGCACGGGCATGCATATGCTTTTGAGAGTAGAAAGTGGCAGCATTTGAAAAGCTCCAAACACTAAAAAGATAATGTGTACGCACATGTGATTCCAGATAAAAACATCATTAGTAAAACTTACATTTACTTGACACCAAAATAGCCAGAGTTTCACAACTCGTAAAGCAAAAAAGCCATTGTGTTCATTAAAGCTAAGGACTTTGAGCTTCATCCTGAGAAAAATGGAGTCATCAGGGGTTTAATCCTGAGCAGAGTTAATGTGGCTGCAACAGGGAGGGGGAATTGATTGAAAGGAAGACAAGAATCGAGACTTAGAAATCCATCAGAGGCTAGTGCCTGGGATTCTGCAAAAGAAAATGGTCGTAGAGACTAAGCCATGATGATAAAGACGGAATGAAGTATACACATTGGAGAAAAAGAATGTATGCTTACAAGGGTTTAAGTACTGGGTGTGGGTAGTTAATGTCGGTACTTGGATCTCTTTGGTAGGCAACTGGATAGATCAAAAATGAAGAGTCTATGGCTTCATTTTTTCCCCCAGCCTGCTGACCTCCTATACACAATCCCTTCGGCCCATCAAATTTATACTGTTCAATACAGTAGCTACTGGCCCCATGTCGCTATTTATGTTTCATTCACTCCAAGTGCTCATTGGTCACATGGTGCTAGCGGCTACTGTATTGAGCGGTGCAGAAAGTTGTATTGGTTGCACCCTCCTTCCATCGACGTTAATAAATTGTCCATGATCCCACACATTTATGTTTTGTTTTCCTTTACAAACTAAAAGATGTCAAGCTACTTCTAAAGACAGGAATTTCTATCTACTTACAGGCATAAATTAAATGTCACAGCACACATGCACTTAGAAGAGAAAGGAGGCAGGATTAGACACCAACCCATCATGATTCCACAGTCTTAGATAAGATTAAAAGAGACTTGCTGCAAACAAGCTGGAGCCTAGTAATGGCAAATACCAAGTAATTATGTGGGTGTTCCTGATAAAGTACCAACAGCCGGGGGAGGGGGCGCAGTCAACAGTGAGGTTCTATTGATCTTCCTTTTAATATCTGCAAAGAGCCTTGTGAACAGCCTATAATCTGCGGGGGTTAAAAATAATGAGAATTAAATATCTGAAAACAATAAAAAAAGCAACAGCTGCATTTGGTTTCCAGTGGAACAGAAAGAAGGGGTATTGTTTTCTTCGTGCAGGCAGCAGGCTGCAGGCAGGGGGACCCAGAAGCCCGCTTCCGATCAGCTGATACGACACTTTCTGAGTTTCCGAGCAGCATCACAAAGGGATCCGTCTACATCATGGGCGAGGGCAGCTTCGTGATTTGGACAAAATGTAATTCCTATTGCTATTAACTAGGAAAATATTTCCAGTGACCACTTAGGTTCACAGGAACTTCAGTACCAGAAAAACAGTCCCTTCCAGGGTACCCAGCCCTCTTACAGGAAATTGAACAAAAATAATGAGAATCACTGAATCAAATTTTTGCCCATATACTGTGTGCCAGGCATAACTGGTAATGTTATGGGAAAGAAAACAATCAAGGTCAAGTGATATCACCTTGCTCCTCTGCTGAAAACTCTGGGGCAGCTCCGGCCCGGCTCAGATGGAAAGTCACGGTGCTTGTCATGGTCTACATGGGGTTGTCGTGTTAACTTCATGATTTGCATGATCAGAACTCACCCATTCTTCTTTGACTTCACTTCCCAATGCCCATCTTTCACTAAATGAGCACCTGCTATACTGGCCTGATGGCTGTTCTTAAATATGCCAAGTATAACGCTCCCGTGTAGGGCCTTCAGACAAGCGTGTTCTGTGTAGTTCTGCCCAGAACACTCACCCCTACCTGCCTTAAACCCTCATTTCCTTCCTGCTTATGTGTCACTTTCAGTAAGAACTCCCCGGACCCCCTGTATGAAATTCTCACCCCACTACTCCCCAACCCATCCCCCTTCTTTATATTCCTTGATAACGTTTTATCTGCTGATAGATTATGAATGTGTTTGCTGATGGTCCATTTCCTCCCACTACAGTACAGCCTCCAGGAGGGCAGTCACTTCAGTTTGCTCTGCTGTCTCCCTGTGCCTGGCCTGTTCCTGGCATAGACTGGACAGGTAAATCACTTGTTGAATCAATGATTGTCTCTGTCCTTGTTGAATGAGTGAGTACCTTTTTACATCCTAGATGGCAGGCCCCTCTGCATTAAGTACTAAAACCATATCTTATTGACACAATAATAATAATGCATTTCATTTACTACTGAGTTTAATCAGGCATTAAATAAAAATAAATGTAAGCTATTAAATCTTTTTTTACGCTGACTTGTTGAGTGGGTTGGCAAGGCAACTTTTATAGTGTGGAGAGCTCATGGCATCTAAACAAAGAGAGAGAGGGGTCATTAAGGAAGTAAAAGGAGCAGACTCAGGAGTCAGTGGGTATTATAGAGGGGCTAGTGGCAGTGTGCTGATCGCGACTGCACCAAAAGTCAGCCGCATTTCTAAGGGCGGCATTGAAAGCACTTTAAAACAGAAAGGGCTCCTTCCTGGTGAGGATGGAAGAATAGGTAAATACTGAGTTCACCTCGTCTCACAACCACATCAAAGTTACAATGAAATCAGAGAACACCATCCTTGAGAATCAGCTGAAGACTAGCTGAACAGAATTCCTATAACTAAAAATATAAAGGAGAAGCCACACTGAGATTCGTGGGAGGGGTGGAGAGGCAGAAGGGGCAGGCCCACACCCGTGGTAGGGTGATGAAGAATCAGGAGGGTATGAGCTGTGGAGGTCTCCCTTGAGGGATGAGGAGTTCCCGCCTCGTAGTGGGCTCCCCAGCCCAGAACATCAGTGCCATAGAGAAGTCTCCCATAATACCGGGTTGTGGAAGCAAACCACGATTATGCCCAAGCGAGATGGAAGGCGGCTAGAGACCCAGGCACTGCAAGTCCTGAAGAGCCAGTGTGGGGACTTGCTCGCCCATAAACACATTAACTCTGGACCAGCACTGGGGCAGCAGCTTGAAAAATGCCACAGACATACAGGGAGAAAGTGAATTGACTACCTTCATAGTGAGGGTTGGAGGGGCAAGGGTAGGGGCAGCTCTCTCTAACAAGTAGGCACACACGACCCACACCAGAGGCAACCCTGGAGCACCTGGCTCGGGTGAACAGGGAGACTCCGCCACTGGGCCTCACAGGAAACTTTCTATATTAAGGTCAGTGTGCCACACCTGGGAGACATAGCCGATCTCCCTAGCACACAGAAACAAACACGTGGAGTCGGTCAAAACAAGGAGACAAAGAAACATGTCACAAATGAAAGAACAGGACAAAACTCCAAAGGAGTAAATAAAAGCGAGATAAGCAATCTACCAGATGCAGAGTTTGAAACAATGGTTATAGGATGCTTAATGAATTTAGGGTAAGAACAGAAGAACTTAGTGAGAACTTTGATAAAAACAGAAAGCATAAAGATGGAGATAGAACACAAAAAATATCAGAAAAAAAGAATACAATAACTGCCATTAAAATATATTAGAGGGAATCAATATCAATTAGATGAAGCAGAGAACTGAATCAGTGATCCGGAATACAAGGTAGTAGAACATATCCAATGGAAACAGTAAAAAGGGAAAACAATTTTAAAAACTAAGGACAGCCTGAGGGACCTCTGGTGCAACATCAAGTGTGCCAACATTGCAACACAGGGGTACCAGAAGAAGAAAGGGAGCAAGAGATTTAAAACCCACTTGAAGAAATAATGACTGAAAAATTCATTAACCTGGTGAAGCCAATAGACACACAAGTCCAGGAAATGGAGAAAGTTCCAAACAAGATAAACCCAAAGAAGACCACTCCAAGACAAATCATAATGACAATAGCAAAGGTTAAAGACAAAGAGGGAGTCTTAAAAGAAACAAGAAAAAAAGCAGTTTGTTACATACAGGGCTGTCAGTTTTTTTCTCAACGGAAATTTTACAGGCCAGAAAATATTGTCACAAAATATTCAAACAATGAAAAGTTAGGATCTATAACCAAGGTTATCCAGCAAGGCTACCAATTCCAATCAAAGGAGAGATAAAGACTTTCCCAGACCAAAAAAAGAAAAAAAAAAAAAGCTAAGAAAAGTTTATTATGACTAAACCACTATTATAAGAAATGTTAAAGGGACTTCTTTTTACATAAAAAAAAGTAAAAAATATGAATAAGAAAACAGGGAAGAAAAAATGATCAATGACAAAGGTAAATGCTTAGTAAAAGTAGTGGATCAACCAACTATAAAGCTAGTACAAGGTTAAAAGATAAAATAGGAAGATCTTGGGTAATTACAACAACCAGTGAAGGGGGACACACACACAGTCACAAACACAGTAAAAAAAATAATGACCCAAAAACATAATAGTAGAGGGGGAGACTAAAAACTGTAGTGGTTTTAGGATGTGTTCAAACTTAAGTGACCATCACCTTAAAACAGACTGCTATACGCATAGCTTGCTATACAGGAAGCACACGGTAACAACAAACCAAAAATCTACAAGAGATATACAAGAAATAGAAAGAAATCCAAATACAACACTGTAGAAAGACATCAACATATAAGAGAGCAAAAGAATAAGGAAGAACTACAAAAACAATACTAAAAATTAATAAAATGGCCATAGCTATGTATCTATCAATAATTACGTTCAGATGGACTAAATGCTCCAATCAAAAGTCATAGGTGGCTGAATGGATTAAAAACCATGACCCGTACAGAGGCCACCTACAAGAGACCCACCTAGAATCCAAAGATACACACAAACTGAAAGTAAAGGAATAGAAAAAGATATTTCATGTAAATGGAAATTCGAAAAAAGCTGAAATAGCAATAGTTCTATCATTCAAATCGACTTTAAGGGCTGTAACAAGAAACAAAGAAGGGCATGTCATAATGATAAAGGTACCAATCCAACCACAGGTCATAATTCTCATAAACATCCATGCGCCTAAATATATAAAGCAAATATTGATGAACATAAAGGGAGAGACTGACAGTAATACAGTCATAGTAGGAGATTTTAACATCCCATTGATATGAATGGATAAATCTTCCAGACAGGAAATCAACAAGCAAACGGTGGCCTTAAATGACATATTCAACCAGATGGACCTAAGTGATATTATTAGGCTATTTCACTACAAATCAAGAGAATATATATTCTTTTCAAGTGAACATGGAATATTCTTCCAGGATAAGCTATGTTAGGTCACAAAACAAGACTCAGTAAATGTAAGAAGGTTGAAATCATATCAAGTATCTTCACCAATCACAATGGTATGAAACTAGGAACCAATTACAAGAAGAAAACTAAAAAATATGCAAACGCATGGAGGTGAAATAACATGCTACTAAATAATGAATAGGTTAACAGCTGGATCAAGGAAGAAATCAAAACATACCTTGAGACAAATGAAAATAGAAACATAAAGACCCGAATCCATGGAACATAGCCAAAACAGCTCTTGGAGGAAAATTCATAGCAAATATATGCCTACTGCAAGAAAGAAGAAAAATCTCAATCTAAGACTACACCAAAAGGAAGTGGAAAAAAAACAAAGACCAAAGTGAGCAGAAGCCAGGAAATAATAAAGATCAAAGTGGAAATAAACAACATAGAGTCTAAAAGAATAGGAAAAATAATCAATGAAACAAAGAACTGTTTCTTTGAAAATGATAAACCAAATAGACAAATCTTGATCAAGATTGCTCCAAAAAAAATAAATAAATAAATAAAAGAGAGTGGTCCCAAATACATAACATCAGAAATGAAAGGGAAGTAGTGACAGGTAAATATAAAAGATCGTAAGAAAATGCAATGAACAATTTTATGACAACAAATTAGACAGCCTAGAAGAAATGGTTAACTTTCTAGAAACATACAAACTGCTAAGACCAAATCAAGAAGAAAGAAGGAAATCTGAACAGATTGATAACTACAAACTATATCAAATCAGTAATAAAAAAAAACAAACTCTCAACAAACAAAAGTCCTGGAACAGATGGTCTCACAGGTGAATTTTAACAGGCACTCAAATAAGAATTCATTTCTATCCTTCTGAAATTATTCCAAATAATTGAAGGGGAAGGAGGCCAAGATTAATGTGATACCAAAACCAGACAAAGACATTATTAAAAAAAAGAAAATTATAGGCCAATATACCTGATGAACATAGATGAAACATTCCTCAACAAAACATTAGCAAACCAAATTCAGCAATACACTAAAGAGATCACACCCCGTGATTAAACGGGATTTATCCCCAGGGTGCAAGTTTGGTTTAACATTCACGAATCAATTAACAATATACACCACATAACAAAATGAAGAATAAAAATCACATGATCATATCAAAAAATGCAGAATAAGCATTTGATGAAATCCGACATCCATTTGTGATGAAGTCTCTCATCTAGGTGGCACACAAACACCTCAATCAATGCGATAGAATAGAGTCCAGAGATAAAATGTAATGGTCAATTGACCTGTGACAAAGGAGACAAGAACAGACAATGGAGTAAAGGCAGTCTCTTCAACAAATGGTGCTGGGAAAACTGGGTAGATACATGTAAAAAAAAATGAAACTGGATCACTTTCTTATACCTTATACAAGAATAAACTCAAAATGGGTTAAAGACTTAAATGAAGACCCCAAACTATAAACCTTCTAGAAGAAAATGTAGGCAGAAAACTCTTTGACATTTCTTGTAGAAATTTTTTTTTGGATATGTCTCCTTGGGCTAGGGAAATAAAATACATAAATAAATAGGACTATATCAAACTAAAAAGTTTTTGCGCACTGAAGAAAACCATCAATAAAATGAAAACACAAGCTGGTAAATAGAAGTTATTCACTAATGATGCATCCAATATGGGCATATTACGTTACGAAAGGAAGTCATATGATTTCACTCTCACACACACCCCCCAATCAGATTAAAGAACAGGCAGAAGACCTGAACAGACATTTCTCCAAAGAGGACACACAGATGGCCAAACGACATATGAAAAGATGTTCAACATCACCATTCATTAGGGAAATGCAAATTAAAACCACAATAATATCAGCTCACGTCAGTCAGAATGGCTATGATTGACAAATCAACGGGCAATGGGTGTTGGTTAGGATTTGGAGAAAAAAATAACCCTCATGTACTGTTGGTAGGACTGTAAATGGTGTGGCCACTATAGAAAACAGTATGGAGGGTTCTCGACAACTAACAATAGAGCTACCATTTGACCCAGCAATTCCACTTTGGGGCATTTATCTCAAGAAATCCAAACCACTGACTTGGAAAGATATATGCATCCCCATGTTCACTGTAGCATTTAATAGTCAAAATATGGAAGCGACCTAAGTGTCCATCAATAGATAATTGGGTAATGAAGACATGATCCATATATACAATGGAATATTACTCAGCCATAGCAAAGAATGAAACCTTGTCATTTGTAACATGGATAGACCTAGACAGTATTATGGTAAGTGTAATAAGTCAAAAAGAGAAAGAGAAATACCATATGATTTCACTTATATGTGGAATCTGAAAAAAATGAAATAAATGAACAAAGAAAACAAAAACAAATTCATAGATATAAATACATGGATGGCTTCCAGATGTAAGAGGGTTGGAGGGATGGGGAGAAAGGGGAATGGATTAAGAAGTATAAATTGCCAGTTATAAAAATAGTCTCAAGGATGTAAAGTGTAGCATAGAGAATATAGCAGTAATATTATAATAACTACGAATGGCGACAGATGGGCACTAGACTTATGGGGCTGATCACTTTGTAAGGTATATGAAAGTGTAATCACTTTGTGGTATCCCTGAAACTAACATAATCCTGTATGTCAGTTGTAACAGAAAAATATATAAAAATAAATTAAAATGGAAAGGACTCCCAGTGACCATCTGGTCACCACGGAGGTGAAAATAGTTGTCCAGAGGATGGCGTGACTTGTATGAGGTCACAGAGTGGCCAAGCTCACCTAAAATCCAATGTGTGGCTCTCCCAAGTCCGTCACACGGTTCAGCACAGTCTCTACCTCACCAGGGGCTTCATGCAGGGGTCTCAAAATGAAAGGCTGCCTGGGGATGTGCCGTTCACTCGAAATGGGGAGCCAGGCAGGTCTGAGCCAGCAGGGGCTTGGCAGCTTGCACTTAGATCACTGTAGCCCAGGGGACAGTCTTCTGAACCCTGAGCTGCCATAAAAACCAGCCTAAAAAAAACACCTCCAATGGGCCAGGCCCGTTATGGTCCAGTGGCCTCTAATGTGACTCTCACTCCAGGTCCATTCTTTCTTCCAATATCCTCTGACACTGACAAATGTCCTGGCCATGAACCCTGTGTGTAGTCCAATGGGATTACTGCTGCTGAGATATTCAATTCATGTTAACAGGGCTTCACGTGATTAATGATAATTTTGTTTGTTTTTTTCAAGACCATCAACTTTGTTATAAAGGTTTGTCCCCCAGAATCCATTAAACTTGATTATCACTGTACATTAAAATACAACCTGAGCAGCCATCTGGGTGGAGTGGGGGTGGGGAGGATACTGATTCTCACTTCCAAGAGATTTTTCGCTTCACAGTTAGGTTCCTGCACTAGAGTGTCTGTTTATACACTATTCACTGCTTTGCATGTGGAGAGAGCCCACAGTCGCAGAGCTGGCAAGGGGTTGGTGAAGCCCAGTTTTAAATCCTGGTCACGGGTGATGTTTTTCATGTTGTTTAATGTCTCTGAAATTTCGTGGTCTCATTTAAAATATGAGAAAACAAAAGCTTTATTTGAGGGGCTGATATAAGAATTAGATATTTATCCAACACCTGGCATATAGAAAAAAATGTTAGTTATTAGTGTTATTGTGAGAAGAAAGTTTTGGAAGGTAGCACACATAACACAGGCATTAGAAATCTGTGTCAAAAGGAATTGGCCAGTGTTTTATCATACCCTCATAAACAGAAAGGGGGAGAAAAAAGATCTACCAGAGATTAAGATAAAGTGCATTTGCTTTACGTTATGAATAAGAATAAAATAACTTTTCCCTATTATAAAAAACATAAGAAAGAGCAAATGTTAGTGAGAATGTGGAGAAAGGGAACACTTGTGTACTATCAGTGGGAATGTAAATTGATAAAGCTACTGTGGAAGACAGGAGGGAAGTTCCTCCCCAAAATTAAAAGTAGAACTACCATATGATCCAGCGTAAAAGTTCTCTTCTGGGTATTTATCCTAAGAAAGTAAAAATGCTAATTTGAAAAGGTATATGTACCTCCAGCATTATTTACATTAGTCAAGATACAGAAACAACATGTGTCCATCAATGGATGTACAGATAAAGAAGTTGGGGTATTGGGTTGGCCAAAAAGTCCTTTTAGTTTTTTCTGTAAAATAAAAGGCACCTATTTTAACCAATAATTTTATTGATTTGGATATTTTGAGCATGTTGGCTCTCTCCTGCCATTGGTTTCCAGTGGGTAGAGGCCGGGGTACTGTTAAACATCTTCCAAAGCATAAGACAGCCCCACAGCAAAGAATTATTTGGCCAAAATGTCAACAGTACCAAGAAATTCGCAAACCACTTTTGACAGTCCCAACACCTTCTCCACATACAGCACAAATCTGTGTTTCAGTTGCATTTTTACATTTCTTGAAATAAAGCATAATGTGCCAAAAATGTGTATTTTCTCTGATCTTCAATATTAAAATGGCTGCACAAAAATTCACCAATTTAAGGTTTTTTTTAAAAAACACTCTGATATGGCAGCTGTCATAGTGCAATCTAACAAAATTGTTTTGAATGATGTTAAAGACAACTAAGCACTGCTAGAGCCATCATATGGAGAAAAACGTAACAGACCTTTTGGCCAACACAATACATAAAGGCAAGGGAATATTATTCAGCCCTAAAAAAGGAAATGTTGCCATTTTCAACGACATGAATAAAATTTGAGGGTGCTATGTTAGGTGACATAAGTCAGACAGAGAAAGACAAATATCATATAATCTGACTCATATGTACGACCTAAAAAGAATAAAAACAAAAAGCGAAAAGCTAACTCATCGATACAGAGAACAGACTGGTGTTAGTGGTGCTGGGTGGGGCAGATGAAAGGGTGAATTTGGTCAAAAGATATGAGCTTCCAGTTACAAAATAAATAATCCATGTGGGTGTAATATATAGCATGGTAACTACAGGTAATAATACTGTAGTGCATATTTGAAAGTTGCTATGAGAGTACTTTTTTTATTTTTTAAAGATTTTATTTATTTACTTTTTTTGTTTTTCGAGAGCGGGGAAGGAACAGAGAAAGAAAGGGACAAAAACATCCATGTGAGAGAAAACAAGCGGCTGCCTCTTGCACGTCCCCAACTGGGGAACCTGGCCCACAACCAAGGCATGTGCCCTGATGAGGAATCAAACTGGCGACCTTTTAGTTCACAGAACGGCACTCACTCTACTGAGCCACACCAGCCAGGGCATGAGACTAAATTTTAAAAGTCCTCATCACAAGAAAAAGATGTTTTAACTATGCATTATGACAAATGTTAACCAGACTTACTGTGGTTATCATTTTGCAGTCATTCAATCATTATGTTGTATACCTGCAACTAATATATGGTAATGATATTTTGATTTTTAAAAATTCTGCTAAAAATACTCCCACTCAAAATGTGACTTACAAGAAAAATTTCGAGAAAATACATAACATAAAAAGCAGGGAGTTATAATGACTTTTGAAATTCTTGGACCTGTAAATAAATACTGTAGCTGATTAATGTTAACTTGGGATTTCCATCTTTATTCCTCACACCACCATCTTTTATTGACATCGTTTCATACAATAAAAAAATAGGACATTTTGTCACCAATAGGTGGCAAAGAATAGGTGCACACACCCAAGGTATGTACAATTATGTATGTATGTAAGTATGTAAGTATGTAAGGAAGTGAATTTATTTTTTATCCTTCCCTTTGCAGTGAAAAACCGGGCTCAAAAAGCAAAAACAAAAACAAAAAAAAACCTCATTTGCCTTTTGGGATTTAATATTACAACAGAGATTTCTGGCTTACGGGTCCAAACACACAAAAGTGCAGTGGCTGCCTGCGGAGAGCTGATGATCTAAGGCAGCACGCTCTGGAATCATCTGGAGAGCCCGAGATGAATATCGCTGCCGGGCCACACACCATGACAGACTGCAATTCATCAAATCCGGGCTGGTCCTTTAGCAACTGCGCTTTTCTAAGCTCCACAGGTGAACCACGTTGGTCCTCCTCCCACTTGGCTGCACAGCAAAGTTGTAAGGTAACAGCATCATCTGCCCCTAAATTACAAACCCATGTTCCCTCCACTGTGTCCGAACCCTCAACATGCAGAAAATCATAGACACGTGATGCTACGTCTACCTGTGGCTAGTGAGAACATGGACGATCTTCCCTGTTGGCCCAGCCTCATGACAACGTTATTACTGGTCCACGTAGGTCTGAGGAAACGGAGAGTAAGCCACAGAACCAAAGGAGGTCCAAGGGTGGCTGGTGCGATTTACCTTCAGAGAAACTATGCCTCCATCAGTCTGACTCGATCATCAGTTAGTAAATGTGCCCACAGGTGGGGTTAGAAGGTGGGTAGGGAGTGTGCTTGGCAGCGAGGGGGCCAGAGTTCTCTAAAAGCCCACTCAGGTCCGTGGTCTGGCCCTGGCCCCCATCTGCAGCCTCACCAAGGACCTGCTGCTCCAGCTGCCCACCCAGCGCGGCTCCCCATGGCGGCCTCCTTGGCGTCTCCAGCCACGCACGCTGCTCTTCCTCCTCCCACAGCACGAGCCCCTCCCTCCACCTGGCGAGCTCCTGAGGTCTCCTCTTCACCTAGCAAAGGAGTCTTTCCATCACTTCTCAGCTTAATCGCCATTGTTTTTTTCAGGGCTCCTCCTCTTTTTTATTACTATTTTTTTATCCTCACCTGAGGATATGTTTTCTTTTTTACTTTTTAAAATGAGTTTTAGAGAGACGGGAAAGGAGGGAGAAAGAGAAAGAAACATTGAGGTGAGAGGGAAACATTGATTGTTTCTCTCTCTGACTGGGGCTCAAGCCCACAGGGTATGTGCTCTGACTGGGAATTAAACTTGAAGCCTTTCGGTGTACGGTGTACGGGACAATGCCCCAAGCCACTGAGCCGCCCGGCCAGGGCCGGGCTGCCTCCTCCCAGCCCCCGTCCACGGAGTGCTTCCTTCGGAGCACTTGCCAAAATTGTCATTGCGTGTTTCTATGATCCATTCTTTAATGAACATATCTGCTCCCACAAGATTGTAAGCTATGAAGTCCACAAGAGACTTTTGAAAAGGCAATCATTCTACCTCTCGCACCTACCGAAGGTCCTGACGTTGAGTAGGAGTGTTTTTAAGAAATAAGTGAAAGGATGGGATAGACAATATCAACAGGACTCTGGAGAAACCGGAACTGAAAAACCTTCCAGGCAATTTTCGATCCACTCTAGAGAAGTGCGACTGATGACAACTACTATTGCTACCACAGTTCCTACAAGTACCAGGGCTCAGAGTAGCTTATGAAGCACTTCCCACTCTGAGGCAGGCAGGATGCCAAGCTGCTTAATCTCATTCAGTTCTCCTAATGGCCCTCTAGAGTTAGGAACAATACTATTAATATTTTGTAGATGAGGAAACCAAGTCTCAGCAAACGTGAAGCCACTTGCCCAGGGCCACCCAGCTGGTATGGGAAGATGGAAAATCCAGGGTGTTCACTCACCATTTGACTACCAGGCTCAAACTCCAGACCACAGTGGTCTATATATAACTCTCCCCCACACTTTGCCCAAGTCTTACATTGCATCAAAGAATCTGTAATCTCTAGACATTCCAAAGAAGTAAATAAAGCTATTGCCACTTGACTGCAAGGGAAGTCAAGAGGTTAATCGACTTACTGTGTTTGCCATAAAGGGAAATTTGAAATATCAGCAGAAAAAAAAAATATCAATATGGCTTCAAACTGCTGCAAATTAAAAACAGATCACAGCCTTTTTACAAAAATATGACTACATTTCAGCATAAAGTCATTTAAAAATAACTATTTCCAGACACCATATGGGTTATGTACCAGTTTCGCATGATTAGTATAATTTTTGAAGGAAGTTGTTATCAGAACCACAAGGTTGAAAAATCATTTTAGACCAAAACCGCAGGAAATATTCAAAGGTAAAAATCTTAATGGAAAAACAAATGTTGAAGGTAAGATGATTGGTCAAGAGAAAACCTGTAAAGAGTAAGTTCTAAATTCCAGCACACAGGGGAAATCTAGATTCCAAGAAAGCTTATGAGAAACAGGGATTGGTTTATTTTGTAAACCTAAGATACAGACCAGGTGAATTCCAAAACATTGTTTTCAGGGAGTTCACATTAAATGATATCCCAGTTTTGTCCACTAAATGTGCCCATCGTCATTGCTTTTCAAGATTCTTATATTATTCCAAATTTAATACTATTATTACCACAAGTAAAGAAAAAAAAAGTAGTTTTAGAATCTATTTTAGATGTGGAAAACAAGGAAAATCAATCATATAAAAAAGAGAAACTTTGCATTTACTTATTCCTGTATAAGTGAAATATACAGGGAAAAAAAGGGGCAAACCCTCATTTTCTCAATTTTCCTAAGTTCAAATATAAAAGGATGTCAGATTTTCCAAATGCTGTGGCTATTATATTAATACATCACACTAACTTTTCTTCTCTGTCATTGGTCTCATCATCACCATCACCCAGCAGATATTCCATTAAAAAATTCCTAATTAACTCCATTCTGAAGAGTGCCCTTCTGTTAACAAGTTTAATAGAGCCATCTTGACTAGATAAGTAGCCCTGGTAGAATGTGGAGTCATTAGCATCTTGCTATTAATCTATTCCAAGGAACTGGGGAAACTCACCACTATATAGAGCCTGAGAAGAAAACAGGGTTCATTAAAAAAGATCCCCAGGAAATCCCAAGAGTTAAGGCAGAGGCGGTTACACACTGGTAACAGGAATGTGCTACGTTGGGTCCACCTGGAGCTTCTTATAAAAATGTTAACTCGGTCGCGCCCATATTAAACACGGGAAGACTTCACATACTGTCCAGATGTACGGCTTGTCTGGGAGACTCGGAGACGCTGGTAACACGCTGTCTCATCTCCAAGAATCGGGAGATGAAAGCAGCTTCCCTCGTTAGAGGAGGACCCTGTCCGTGCACGCCGCCGACCCTCTGCACCCTGCCACGTGCACCAGGATTGCCTTATTTCCCTGCGTATCCGCCAGGCCCCAGGATTTGAACTTGGGGCACCTGATACAAGGAAGGGTAGGGCTAAGAAGCCAGGAAGAAGCACTGAGAAGGACAGCCGGAGACCAGGGGTTGTGTGGCCAGGACACCACGATCAGAATTGTCCAATACTTTTAACAGGCCAGCTAACCCAGGAGTGGCGGCGATGGGCCAGATTCAGCAAAAAGGAGGACATGGTAACTTTCATCACCAAAGTTTTAAGGCATTGATCTACATCTCGGTTTCTAGTATATGCACTGTTCCCATTTCGGGCCAGGTAAGTCTTGGTCTTGGGCATCCCAGGATATTTAGTAGCATCCCCGGCCTCGACCCACTAGATTACAGTAGCTGGTCCTCCACGCCTAGATGAGACAACCAGAAATGTCTCTAAACACATCGCCAAGGTGTTCCCTGGGGGTTCAAATCACCTATGGTTGAGAACTACTGTTCTAGATAGAAAACAGATAGAAATGGGCTAAGAAGTGAAAAATTAAGAACTGAATGGAGGAAGGGTTTAAAACATGTAAACAGTATCTTAAGAAGTTTAGGTTTGAGGAGGAAAATGTTATAGAATGACCTTTCAAGGAGATGCTGAGTACAGTCGTCCCTCCTTACCCGCAGGGCAGATGGTTCGAGATCCCGGGTGGAAGCCTGAAGCCACAGACAGTACTGAACTCTATAGATACTATAAATGAGGCACAATAAGAGAAATAAGACTTACTTAAACACAAGCACGGTGATACCTCAGCAGCGGATCTGATAACCAAGATGGCTACTGACTAACTAATGGGAAGGTTAGCCTCTAAAAGGTGCAGACACTGGACAAAGGGATGATTCGCATCCTGAGAGGGACAGAGAAAAGTCATCATGCTACTGAGAGAGATGCACTGCAATTTTCCATTTTAGAACTGCAGTCACTTAACCACGGCCAAGGGGGGACTACTGTATACGAGAGGATAGTTGGTCCATTTACACACATGAAGGTAGAGATGACATGAATCTGTGCAGTTGACCTCAAGCCCAAGACCTTCCCGGCATCTATACTTTTGGGCTGGAAGCCACACCTCTTGGTGGGGAAATGCCTTTTACCTCACTGTCACCCCGTGTGGTTTAGGTGTGAGATGGACCCACCAGGAGCTTTTGAGGCCATGCCGCTTATCCTAGATTTAGAGGTGAGCCCATCTCAACCCTGACCGACAGGGTCAGCCCTGTGCTCTGAGCCGGATCTTGGGGGCGTGGGGTGGGGGCAGGAAGGCTGTCTTTAGCCTGACATTGCTCAGTGGGTAGGAAGGAAACCAGGACTGCTGTCGCCTTCCTTGCCAGTGTGTAGGGAGGCGAGAGGAAGGGCCGACACGGAAAGCGGGTTCAGGCAAAGGGGAGAGGCCGAGTCCTACCGACCTCGTCCAGCACCTGAGTCCCACAGAGCCCAACCCGGACATTGCTTTGTCCCCGCACGTCAGGGGAGTCAAGCTTTTCATTCTAGAAATGAAAGCTTTAGGGGACCTAGAGGACTTTGGAAGTTTTTATTTTACTTTTTCCTTAAAAGAAGATAAAACCGAGTGATGTCTGCTACTGCCTTTCAGTCAGAGACCCTGCAACTTGCTGGTGCTAGGACGCTGCCATGTTGCTCGGTTTCTCTGACCTTCAGGTGCTTCAATCACAAAACGGAGAAGTTAATACTACGTACTTCATAGTGTTGTCTTGGGTGGCAAGTAAGATTATGCTGCCAGGCACAAAATATAGTGGCGGTGTTATACCACCCACTGAATACACAGTATATGTCAATAGTTACTATTCAGTATGCAATCATGACTTGATTACCACTATCATTACTGCTAATAATTATAATAATTATAACAACTATAACTATAACCCGCCCCCCCCAAAATC
Organism: Mormoops blainvillei; assembly: GCA_004026545.1. Classification (NCBI taxonomy): domain Eukaryota; kingdom Metazoa; phylum Chordata; class Mammalia; order Chiroptera; family Mormoopidae; genus Mormoops; species Mormoops blainvillei. Next base: position 210,828 of record PVJD01002254.1, read on the forward strand.
TGTCTTTTATATGAATTAATTACAGATAACTTGGCTACCTACAATCTCGAATCCTATGTGGATCTATCTTTAAGAAGTTAGTGGCTTATATGAATGCCTGGTTGGACATATATCTCTTTAAAATAAGTACAAAGGCTTTGTGGTACCAAGACGTATATGATGGCACTGGTCAGAGTGAATCAATGTCCCCAACCAGATCTCTCAAAAGCTAACAAAATTTAAAATGGACCCTGTGACCCTGCACAGGAGAAAAGTCACCCCAGTTTGGGACTTCATAGAAGCCCACTATGTTGCCTGCACCACAGCCCCCACACCAGGCCCCTCTGGCTTCAGCCCCAACCACGGTGGACAGTACAGGGTGAGCCCAGGCCGACACCCAGCGGACCACATCCCATCTCAAGCCAGCATTCTGTATCTGTGTGCGTCTGTCTCAAGGTTTTCTTCCATGTCTGAGCCCACTCAGCCTCCAGTCCCGCACTGCGGACGGAGGGAGTGAGGGCTCTGGGGCAGCACTCAACCAGTGGAGGACAGGACTCCATGACAGCCACCCTCTGGAAGAGAGTAGGGGGCATCTGTGTGCTTCTCAGGAGATCCTGGTAGCCCTGCGCTCCCTGTGTCCCACAAAAAATCCTCCAGAAAGTGCCCCGGGACTGTGGTTTTTATTTCCTTATCACATTCTCCCTGTTCTCTCGCTTCTGGGATCATCTCCCAAATAAACCACCCAAAATAAAAAGCACCCAAATCGCTGTCTCAGGTTTCAACTCGTGAGAAACCAAGTTAAGACAGAGTTAAGGACAATAATCCAGGACAGTCACAGCAAACATGTTTACTGTGCACCAGGTGCCATTTCCAGAGCTTTCCGTACATTAATTCGTCAGTCCTTGAAAGCCAGTTGCGCTACTGACCCTGCTTTACACATGTGGAAACGAAGGCACAGAGCACTGGAGCGGCCTTGCACCCCGCGGGGGGGCCGGGGTCTGAACCTGGTCTGGCTCCGGAGCCTTAGTCACTACGGTACTGCCCTCGTCAGACACTAGAGTTCACACGGTCTGTCACCTTCCAGAACAGTTGGAGAAGCTCAGATACAGAAGAACTTTGCTCATATAATGACACAACGTCCTAGGTTTCCCGTTCCAGCATAAAACATGACCCACCACTGCTTTCCACCCAAGGAGCGGGCCATTTTACGGGAAGATGCTCGGTCCCGCCCCTTCTGACCATTCTTGTCCTCTTCCTGGAGGCAGCCCCAGGGGTCAGCAGTGTTCCTTATCCTGACCTCCTGGGGACACCTTTTTAAACAGAAATT